>JAVTVY010001362.1:0-36710 GCA_036873755.1 Hanleya hanleyi
ACGATAGGAAGCGCGTCGCACGGCCGAATCGCACGATCAATTCGCCCGCCAGACTCGCCCAGCGCCCCGACCTGCAGCTTCAAATTCTCCTGATATATATTACACATACTTGATATTATAGGAGCATATTGAACACAAATAAAGTTGAATGAAACAAGTGTTTCGGGTTTATTCGAGTTATTTCAGTAAAATAACGTATCAATTCACAATGTTCATTGTTTTGATTTCTTTAACATTTCTTTCAAATTCTTCCTCCTTCTGTATGCAATTACTGGGTTTTTCCAGACTTTCGTTGTGTGTGATTCACATGATTTGATAAAATATTTCAACAGGATTTTCCTTATATATTTCATCTCTGGGTGGTAGGTGGGAATGAAACCGATGGATCTTTTGTTCAGGTTTTTTACTTTCTTTTTTTCTTACTGTTACTGCCCGAACTGTGAAATAGAAATATGCCATTCTCCGCCCATAAATATAGATTTTTATTGCCTTCTGTCACTTCATGTACCGTAATTTGTCATTTCGTGTCTGATAAATTTCATACAATATTGGATCATATTAATAATAATACTAATATATTAATAATATTAATTATATTAATATTAATAATGGTATCACTGATGCTCATGAAAAGCGAGCTCTTTGTTCCAATTCGTGGAATCTGTCGCAGTAACTACTGCTCTTGCATAAACACACCTGCCGAACCGGTCCGCTGGGAGTGCGTGGAAGGTGCTAGACGACACAGGTGGGCGAATCGGCCGTGTGCCGCTTCCCGTAGGGCCTAGCGGGAAGCTGATTGCCACACCGTTTTACGCTTTCAACAGCTGTTTTCACAAGAAAATACCACAAACTACCAATTATGTCTTCTAGAGGCCGTAATCTAGTATAGGTCTGTCCTTTATAATTATCGGTCTGTATCGGTCTCTTATTTAGTGACACCCGTCGAACCCAGCTCATGTAACTGAATCAAAATTTACATTCTTTGGAAAAGAAACAAAACTACGGTAATCAGACTGTAAGAAAGTTGACTTACATAGTTGATAGTTCATGTTGAAAATGCATTTCCACGGTGTCACTTGGACCAGTGCCTGTGCTCTCCTGAAATGGGGAAAATATTAATTTTTCAACTGCGATTTAAAGACGCACATAAGTAACTGGCTATATCCTGCGTAGTCTGCATAGAAACAGGGTGAATCAAATATACATGTATCCACATATTCATTGAACTGGAACGATTGATCACAGTGTAGCTACAAAACCAGAAGTGAATAATAATTATAAGACTTATTAAAATTAGCAAAGGTTCCGGTCAGATTTCACAATACTAGGTTATTTCATTAGTTCTGCCATAATTAATTATTATATTTTCATGGTCTGTGAATAACAGTGATTCACCCCCAAACAGGAGAACACGAATCGTTGATACCTTCTTATCAGTACGCTCTGGGACATTGTGAAATGCTCAATCTGTTGTCGTATGCTGTAATATCTGGATTTCGAACTTTTCCGGTATCTCATCGTGGTGCTCGATGTCCATGAACTCTTCAAAATCAGCATCATACAACTGGAAAATAAATAAATCACATTTAACTAAGTGGCAAACAATTTATCAGTCAATCTGTCTCATATAGCCACGAAAATAAGCCGTCATATACCCACGAAACTAAGTCGTAGGGGTTGAAGAGAACCTACAAGAACCGATCATCCAGTCCAGCCCGGCTCTTTTTAAACATCATATAATTCTGGTTTCATATTAGTAAAATTATATGGGTAAATAGTAAGGGTAAATAGTACCTCAAAATATCCCAAACGTTCCAAGTGGCTGGGCGTTTTTAACTATTTCTATTCCACTGCGTACTAAAATTCACTATAAGTACTGCATTGAACTGAGCAAAGCTATCACTGAACAAATTTATGCCGCCATTTTGGATTCGCATTCATTGAATGAACTCCCAGTTTTATGCGAGCTGAACATTTTGGAGCACATTTTCAACAGTGACGTGTTCGAGGTAGTTGCACTCCTATCTAATGAAGATAATACTTGCAAATATGTGTGACTATAGTGGGCTAAATCGACACGATTTCGCAGAGTTTGAAACAAGCCTTCTCGAAGAAAATCAAACCGCCCTCCATTTTCTCCCACGTGATCCTTGTGAGCATGCGCATTGACTAGTATCATTTATAATCTGGTTCCCGAACACTATGGTATAGGGTAACAAGCACCTCCATAATCAGGGCACCAGGCTAACCAGTTCTGACTCGTTTTTCTCTCATATAGGGGCCTACTATTGATGAGATTTAAATAGAATTTCTATATTTTCAAGCGTCACTAAGTTGATTGGGTCAAACAATATCTCTGAGCAGATTATATTAATCAAATTTCGCAAAAGTGTATGTTATCATAGCACCGTATTTTCCCGCATGTATGTTGATTCGACAAAGTTTCGAGCTTGTTCGGTTCTGTCGGCAAAAGTTGAATGAAATACCGAGAGCAACAGAAAATACTCAATCGAGTCACATTTTTAGCATAGTTGAACTATGTTTCGATCATCTGTTCCGACAGTATAAAAATATATTCTCCGTTATAAATTGTCTGTAAGATGTAACATTTTCTTCAGCCTCTAAATACATACATATTTACATGCATCTCCCTGCTCCGACCTGGGTTCACAGGGGCAATTATATTGTACAAATATGAAAAAATGGCATATTTACCTGGAAGGTTACGTCGTTAATGCCAATTAGATCAGCTAAGGTAGCATTCTGTGAAATATGATCTTCAAGGTCCGACAGGCTGGGAGTTGCAAAAGGTAAAGCGATTTTCTTTCGGTTCTCCCCGATCAACAGCGGGCAAGTCGCCATCTCGCAGAAAGTCCACTTTAATGGACAGAACAGCACCGAACGAGCGACGTGAAAAAAACCCGGCTGTACGTAATTTATCCTAATATATGTTTGTTTGGAAGTAATATCGCGTGTGCATATATTGGAAATGGTGGACAGCATGATTGATTGAAATTGTAGTTTAAGAGCCGCTTCCCATACGGATTTCGCAGCCCATCAACTCAATATTTTATTTAAACTTCACGGTACATGTTGTTAATTTAAGATCTTTTGCAGTGCTAAATATTAAAATAAATAACAGCATGAGAAGCGGAGCCATGCTTATTTACAAATTAATGAACAATAGAAGCGATGAATATATTGTTAGCCATTGGCAGAATAAACTAAAAACTAATTGAGCAATAGAATCATCACCGATATGTACAATTTAACCAAAGCTTGGCGTTAGCGTCAAAGGGATATGAGACAAAGGCAGGCCGCGGATTATGATTTTGGTGTGTCAAAATGGGTCGGAGACAATGGTAACCATTGCTTTATCAAGTAATAATTTGTGACGATAATCGCGCAATTGTTAATGGATAACATGCACAACAAGCTGTCATGATTATCACTTCGAACCATTAAGTCTCTTTCACACCTTCCTGTCTCAGTGGATCAATCAAAGCCCATAATTTTACAATTTCCGTTTTTTTCACTGCTTATTGTGCAAATCCCCCATTGGAATGAAGTTCAAAATCACTTTATCTGATAGCTGA
Source organism: Hanleya hanleyi (assembly GCA_036873755.1). NCBI lineage: Eukaryota > Metazoa > Mollusca > Polyplacophora > Lepidopleurida > Hanleyidae > Hanleya > Hanleya hanleyi. The sequence goes on from JAVTVY010001362.1 coordinate 3,597, forward strand.
GCAGTTATCAGCACTGTAGATATCGATCTGATAACTTCTTACATTGGTCGACAAACAACGTGCTTTTGTCGACTCTGCATGATACATAACATTTACTATAATGATGTTGATATTCAAAACCTCAGAACGTCCCCCCCCCCTCCCACTCTGTAGTGTTGAGCCCAACCTTGAGCGAAAACACTTGAGCGGCTGTTCAATATTCACTCCCTCGTGAAACTGACGGGGGGATTGACCCTTATGGTCTGCAGCTCGTTTTTTTGTAATATTTCCTTCAGAATTTTTGCTCAAATGTTGGAGAGACTGATCAACTTGTTAGATCCATTGATTTAGTTTTGTGTAAAAAGTTGGGGTGCTTGAAAATGTTGATGGTTTACCGAAAGCATGACAAGGAAATACATTTCTGCAACATAGAAATTAAGTTCCAAATGTGTATGGAAAATTAAGTATTTACACCTTTTTAACACCTTCCAATAAATTTACACCTTTACGGGTGTAAAAGCAGGGTTGGAAGCAATCTTCATACATTTGCACCTTTTCTACACCTTATTTACACCTCCTAAGGGTGTAAACATGAACCCAGAAGGTGTAAACGTTTGATTTACACCTTTTTTACACCTTTTTTTACACCTTCTGAGGTTAGAGTGTACATGCTTCTCTGAGATATGATAATATTAGTTATACGTCGCCCTTCCGGGGTAATACGGGATGAGATTTGGTTTCTCTCGCCATATTTTACCGAGGCGCAGCCGAGGAAAAATATGGCGAGAGAAACCAAATCGAATCCCGTATTACCCCGGAAGGGCGATGTATAACGAATTTATCATATCTCAGAGCATTAAGAATCACTTTGGACTTCAAGGCCGACATAATGGAACGGACTTCGATTGGACTTGCACTGGTTTCAGAACGATCCACAGCATGCACCGGAAAAAATGAACACAAAGACAAATGTATCATTTTTACAATCCTCATCTTTAAAACGTACTAAGGGAGGAGCAAAGATAACGATAACATATACTGTAATCCGTGAACAATGAACCCGGTTTCCGTGTGAAATACCGGTGGGCTTCGGTGATGAAGAATGAACAATCTAACTTCAAATTCAGCTTCATCTCTTATGTTCTATTCTGAAAATCAGAAACGTATAAAATACTGGAACATTAAGCTTAATCTCAATTTCATATTTAATATTTAATAGCCATCGACGAGTATAATATCTAGATTATATACCTTTTGTTAATAAATGCATCGAAAGACCCGTTCCGGATTCACATCTGTTGCGTGGATATGTAAGTTTCAAATACACGTGTGGACTGTTACATTTCCATTCTGTCTATAATTCAACACCGTGTCACTCGACAGTGTCACTTGTGTCATGTTTCCATAACATCACACAGGAGAAGGACCAACATGAACTGACTTAAATTTACAGTTCGAGAGAAAAATCGGAAAAATCAAACTGTCCTGCACAATTTGGCAGAAGTATAGGTATTTGCTTCATTTTCACACGATGATGTTGATTGCATTTATTGTGCAGTTATTGAACATTGGCGCTGAGGGATTTGCGGCGACCAGGATAGCTGTGGGAATGTCACACGATGTGGGCGGGACAGCGGTGCTGTCAAATTCACAAAACAGCTGATTAAGATCAAAATCAAAGTCGTCGGCATGGCCTTCTGCTCGTACATCCTGGGTGTGTAACACGGCCGACGTGGCATCATTTGACGTGGGTGCAGGGTACTGAGAAGATGATGTCACAGTTTCTGCAGGATGGGGTTTGACAAGAACATTTACTGGAAGTGTATGCGTACCGGTATTCGTCTTTCGGGTTGAACCCATCGTGTCAGGAAAGGCTACTGACGCAACCGTGTGGCCCATTTGCAGTTTCTCGCCATCACTTACTCGCTGGTAAACCGACAGCGACGAGACAGATCTGTGACCTGTGACAGCCATTATTTGAGATGCTGAATAGTTGTTTCTACCAAGGATGGTGATGCCGGTTGCTCGTATACTGTGGTTAGTGTATGGCTCAGAAAGTTTCAGACGAGTGCCCAGGTTGGTCATGAAGGCTGCCAAGCGGTGTTTCCCAATAGGTTTGTTATAATACCAAACTTTATCGTCGTCGAAGAAACTATCAACCGGGTACTGCCACAAGCGATCACATTTCGGATGGAGTTTGGAGATATAACTTTCGAATGAAGCAACAGGACAGAACGGGGAACCTTCTTCTTCAGGCATGAATCCGGTAACGCCCTCTTTTTGCTGGGCCGGCGATTTTTTGTGAGTTCATCCTCCTTTTTTTTCACATACCTCTGCCCAGTTTTCGGGTCCCGCTTGATGATGAATGTGTTTTTTGTCATCTTTTCCATATTCTCCACTCCCCTTCTAAAGAAGAACAGACGTACATCGAACTGAACTTTATTTGCAAGCCCAGTTGGGTTTTTTGGGGACATGAGAACAGACTTGTAGAGTTTACAACGATCGGACTCGTTTATGGGCTCATACTGATCGGTGTCGCCTTTTCCAGATGCTTTCAACTCTGCAAGTGCGGTTTTGAAGCACTCGTTGGCTTCATTAAACTCCGAATTTCTAATCAAATCAAAAGTTTTCAAATACGGTGGGGCCTTCAGGTAACGATTCAGAGAATGTCGAAAGTTTTCGAGAGTGGATGTTTTGTACAATTCTCCGTCTTGTTTTCGGGCATCCAAATAAAAATGACTGAGTACCTCTGCTAACCTCTCGGCCGAGAATCCTTCGAATTCTTCACTCTGTCCCTTCTCTTTCAGGTAATACTTCAAAGTTCTGGCGGACGCTTTGTTCGATTTTTTGTGTTGCTGGGAATAATATTAGCCCGCTTTTCAACAACTTCATCGTCCGTGTGAGACGCGAAACGTTTGCCTGATTCAGCCATTTTGTTTAGCAGACGATGGAATCTAGTGAACACCTGTTCGTTGCCCTTGGCGACGGGGGTATACGATATATATTCGACCAGCAAGTTGACAATACAGCATCACACATGAGGTCTGTCAGCCAATCAAAAGTCTACATGCTTCTCTGAGATATGATAAGTCATTGTGTATAAATCTTCTTCATACTCAAGACATTTCCGAGTACATTTCGAATTAGCCTTGATATATCGGATCACCTAAAGCATATTCAGAATCCGAGGTGTGCATTTCATCTACCAACCCGAGACGAGTCAATCAGAACCTACCTAACGACTGTATGTAGTGTGATTGCTCAGTATAGTTACGTCATCCCTCCTAATATGGTGATAGGTGTGGTCAGATACATAGGACAGCCAATCAATAACCCACTCATACGATGCATTTCGAAATTCAAACGGATTCGAGGTCAATTACGTTTCGCATCTATTTGTAAATTCTTTTTGCATGAAGATAGTATCAATCTGTTGTCATTTTGTCGCTCAAGCATACCTTTCTCGGCCACATTTATATCGGGCTCCAATCAAGGTCTCCGATTGCGACTGGCCAGCCGCCCTTTCCGAAAGCTATGGTGTTGCGTATGTTGCCGAATGCGACCAGATAGTACTGACACGGTCAAAATGGCATAGAACATATTTACAATGAATATGCCTGGGAGCATCAAACTTATATCACACGTACATATAGCTACAGAGCAGAAACCTATCGAAATTTTCCAGGTCATCAACTCAAACTGTTTAACCAGATTGCTTATTAGAACAATAACCGTAGATTGGATATGATTAGGACCACCAAACTCACTTCCACACATGCATATTCACCTGTAGAAGAAGTCTTCCGAATATCATTGAAGATCACTGAATCAAAGTTGGTCCATTTGTCACTAGTCATAGCAACACTACCTATAATAATAAGGAATACTGGCCATACACTAAACGCACATCATGGTTATTGTCATGATGTTTGTATGTCCATCCACCCATATTTGTTTTCTCCTTACCACCACATCTAAAAATGATTTGGATAAGGTTCCCCAAACTTACATCACAAACGCATGTGGTCACGGAACAGAAGCTTATTCATGGTCAGTGAGATTGACGCATTTTCTGGGTCCCCATGCCAAACTATGTAAATTTTAATTATCTGAAGAATCACTTTGCCTGGGAGCACCAAACTTGCATTGCACAGGTATGTGCATGGTCATCGACCAGAAATCATACGCACATCTTTTTTGTTGTTTCCACCATATAACAAGAATGAGTATGAAGGAGCATCAACGAAGGTTAAACTGTCAATTTCTCACTAAATAATTTTACCATCAAGTACTCGTTCGTCACTCAGGGACCTACTTAAATACGAGTACCATCACGTCGGAGGTGTCCCCAGTGCTTTGCACGGTTCGTGTTAATAATGTCATCGTCTAAATCACCTAGAGCGACAAAGAATCTCGGTGCTCACTATTCGCGTCAATTCGGAGTTTCTGATGCTTGGTTACGATGGTAACATGCAATATTCACCATTTCAAAAATTTCCTATGTACGGTCATACCCAAAGAGCGTCTGTTGTTCTTTTACACTTTTTGGAAATGTCTAGGCAAAAAGTTAATGATTACTATTCTCGAACTCGCACCAGGAACTGGATTCTAACGAAATTACATTATACCGATGTTTTGATTAATTTGTCAGTTATTATTAGACTATCAGTTATAAATCATATCTTCATAGTCTCGTGCTCGTAGAATAAAAATGAACCAGAATGGATGGTTTATTTTGTACACCACATTCCGTGATGAATCACATTGCTCGGACATGTACCAATGGTATGGATGAAGTCGCCTCTGTTGGAACACTTTTGATATAATGTACGAAAGTATCAACCAATATTTTCTTGAGTGACAGATAAATTTCGGAGCGGGAGCAGTATTTTTCATGTTCATTCCAATCAACTGATCTACTATCATATATCAATCAATGTAAGTTAAGCCAGTTGTAAGCAGAAATGTGATACTGGAAAGAAAAGACCAAGATAGGCAATTTTCGGGTTATTGTTCCGATGACATGTCCTACTGTCGAGATCGGAAAATTTGATCGCATCCAACCGTCAAGTAGAAAAAGAATATTCAACTTAAAGGAGGTGACTATGTTGACTAGGCTATGCCAAACTTGGCTAGTGTAAGCAATTTACCATGATTCTTACGCTAGGTAAGCGTATTTGACGAAAGCGTATATCTTTCCGATACGAAATATTAGTTTTATATCGGCTGTGTAAATAAAAGTCTTCCTTTTAAAACATTTAGAACGATTTATTACCAGGTGATGGTACAACGATGCTTGTCCGGTAAGAATTTGGCCCATGCCAAAGCTGGAACAGTGTTAGCCGCTGGTTTGAAAATTCTCCCCTTCTTCTTATTTATTATACCAGGGATGATGAGCAGAATTCTTTATCCAAGTAAGGACATCCTCATTGTGTCTTGGTCGGTCACATACGCACTTGTCACTTTGTTTACTGAATTATCGCAAACTCGAATATTAGCTCAAGATTAGAACATGACATGAACATGATTTATGCTATGCATGTACCTCAACCAGTTCTTTTTTAGTCAGGGAGTGTACTACACTTTGATATACCCAAATAACCGTAGTGTTACAAAAGCTGTCCTATCTATATCCAAATCGACAAGGTCCCAAGGCAAGAAATGTTGTTTTTATTGAAATTTCGAATAATTTGTTTAATTCAGTAACGTAATGGGCAGATAATGGGTTCAAATTTGAAGTGTATTTCAAAAATACTTTGTTCCTTTTACGGATCAAGAAGCTCAGTGTCGATGATATTATATTTTAGACGAGGTGGCTTGTGCCAAACCGGAGGAGTGCAGATCGGTTTGTGATAATCCTGCCGGATGTACTAACATTGCTTATCCTCTATTGGTGCTGAGGATTATGCCAGCTGGTAAGCTATCTCAATAATAATAAAACCATACAATCAATATCCTCGATATTCCAGCGCTACACTTTAGCACCATCCAACCAAATGGTAAATATTATAAACAGAAATGTAACTACAAACTCATCAATATATCTGCACACCAATTCCAATCATTGCAGTTAATTTGGGCTGTTCTCGTTTATTATACCATAAATTATAATGGCATATAGGGATACACAGGTGTACAATGGACAGGAGCAGTGTGTATAAAGTAATTAATAACGATTCCAAACAGATATTCAGAAGATAGGACACACGTACCTCAGACGCTAGATGGGGTATTCATATATATGAGTATGACGCGTGTATTTAAACCATAACATATCGCTTATATTAAGCTCCATCAACTGCTTTCTCTATCATTGCAGGATTAAGAGGTGTTATGCTTGCGGCATTGCTGGCCGCCCTTATGAGTTCATTGACATCGATTTTTAACAGCGCTAGCACTATGTTAACTATGGACTTGTGGCGGAGGTTTAGGCCCAAGGCCAAAGAAAAAGAGCTCATGGTGGTTGGTCGTGTATGTGTGTTGGTCTTGGTGGGTCTAAGTGTCCTGTGGATTCCAATATTACAAGCCTCTCAAGGGGGACAACTTTGGGCATACTTACAAGCAATCTCCGCATACGTGGCTCCACCATGGACTATCGTGTTCTTGACAGCAGTATTCTGGAAACGAACGACAGAAGCGGTAAGCATTCACATGCATGTTTTCTTGTCCGAATGGCAGCCTGTGCTGTGTTCTGCATGTTCAGCGTGTGCTATGAAATGAGTAATTTTTGACGATCCGATCTGATACATGTATGTGATCTAGGATAGTTTTTTTCTGTTAATCAGACAATCATCTGTATATTGTATGGACAAATTGAGCCTCATATATTTATCATTAGTCACGCCTCTCTATTTATGTTTCACATGTACATGTATATTGTTTGAAAATTGTTCGAAATTTTAAACAAAAATTAAACAAAATGTTGGGAAATGAATTGAACACTAAATATTTCTCTTTCAGGGAGCGTTCTGGGGGCTGATGGCGGGTCTTGCAGTCGGTGTTGCTCGGATGGCCATTGATTTCGCCTACCCAGCGCCATTATGTGGATCAGATGACCCGGATACCCGTCCAGCTGTGTTGGCTAAAGTCCACTTCCTTCATTTCGCCATTATCCTTTCCTTCCTCACTCTGGTGGTCATCGTGGTGGTCAGCTTGCTTACAGAACCCAGAAAACGGGAACACGTGAGTAAATCGGATATAGCTTGCTTGGTATCATTACACAATGATGACAATCTCTAGAATTGTTGTTGCGTCAAGTTTCTCCCTAGATCGAACTGCCGCAATCACGGAGCTTCAATCGGTGTTACTATTCAAAATTAGATCGCATATCTGACATCTTCAACAGTTTATAGAAAGACAGTTGATAAATGAACATGAGATTTCAGATAATGTGAACAAGTAGTTACGGAGAAGCATAAAATGGATTGATTAGTTCACGAAAAGAACGATGATTTGAACGAATATTAAAGGATTTCTTGTGTTTAGCAGAGATTTAGCACCAGTGAGGTGCGGTGCATAAAATAATGTTTTCTTCTGGTATAAAGTGCAACATTTCAGATGCCTTGGAATATATGTTTGCATGGCTGTTTAGAGGACGGAACTTACCAGGCAATAAAAGGCATGAACATCCGTTTGCTGTCTAAATTATTTATAATTCAGCAGGTTCCATATACTTGTACGCAGTTTAGTCATTATATTTACATACATGTACATCATGTGGCTCATTGGGTTAGATAGAGCGTTGCTTCTGTTCGGTCAGGGAGCTAAAGTCAAAATTCCCTCAAGTCGCTGAGATTTTCCATTGGTTGTCTGTGGAAGCCTTGGTCCTGTCATTGGCCCCGAGGCCAAACTTCTGTACATTGTTTATATTCATGTTAATTTATATGTGATAATGTATTCCCGGTGTGCCAACTCAACGTCGTCGAGTCGGGCAGGCTGATGATTAATATAACTTTGTCGTGCAACCACTCACTTTTGTGAGCGGGGACGTTCTTTCAGGCTGAGGGTGTCGCAATGAACGATGAACGTTGAAGTCCCATCAAACCGTTTCGTGATTTTTCTGCTTTTATTGTAAAACTGTTGTATTAGCTTTGTATAACGCAGTTACATTGGCTTTCAGTTGCGGAGAGTAACTTGGTGGACACGCAACGAGAAAATAGATTACGATGAAGAGGACTCAGAAGGCAGTGATATTGAGGACGATACCCCGATCACCAACGCGACTCCAACAGTTCTAGGTAAGATACTTTCCAACTTGAAATCAGTTATGTTAGTATTTACTGCCATTCATTCAGTCTGCTGTGGACCATTAACAATCAGATATTGTGTAATCCCATCATTCAATGCCAATCTGCTGTGGACTATTAAAATCAAATATATGGTGTAATCCTATCATTCTAAGACCAATCTGCTCTGCACCATTAACAATCAGATATTGTGTAATCCCATCATTCAAATACCAGTCTGCTCTGAACCATTAACAGTAAGATATTGTGTAATCCCATCATTCAAATACCAGTCTGCTCTGAACCATTAACAGTAAGATATTGTGTCATCCCATCATTCAAATACCAGTCTGCTCTGAACCATTAATGTTTGATTGACTATTGAGCGTGATCATTCAGATACGTGTTGTTTGTTCTGTCGGACGTGTTTACATGGGCGACATCGAGTTGGACGACAGAATGAAACAAAACATTCGTGAATATCGACACGCTCTCCAAGTCATTCGGCGAAAACGATCATGTATACGGATATTACTATGTTTAGTCAACGCTATCAAGCCTGCTAAGATGCCTTATGTGGGTAAATGCTAAGGTATTGATTCGTTTCTCTGCCAAAACTTGGTCAACTGGAGAACACGACTGTCTGACCAGACATTCTACTAGGCTTGGTCATGAATTTGAAGCGGATGAAGTAAGAATGTACGCGTTATTTATCATTGTCGAGTAATAAATGGGGCTATAGGCCTATTCAGGGATAATTATGGCTGTATATTCAGAATTGGATATTTGGATATTTTGAGTCTGAGTATTCAGTGTCCGAGTATTCACTACAATATCTCAATAATGATTGACAACAGTTTCCTTATTGTATTTTAAGCAAACTTATGTGTATTTTCAGGGAAGAAATCAATAGGAAGAATACTGTACAACTGGATGTGTGGTATAACTGATGAAACGAAACCCAAGCTATCGAAAGAACAAATTGCTATTGTCAGGGAGAAAATGACCGATATCAAGGAAGATCCATTTTGGAGGAGAGTTTTGGACATATCTGCCATAATTGTAGCCGCTACCACAGCCTTTCTCTTGGGTTTCTTCGCCTAGTATTATTCTCCTGTTATTTACAAGGGCTCCTTTCCATTCTGTGTTGTGAACGTGGGTATGGATTGCATTGTATTGCATTACTTGGTCACTTCATCGTGGTATGATGGGTCCGCGGAGTGCTGTCAGCAATTTTGTCACTGGACAGCTTCATCTCTCCTACACTGCATATGGAACAAGCGTGTTTGACCATTTCTTGTTACCTCGCCTCATTAGAATGAATAGAATTCATCCTCTTCAAATACATCTCGAAGAATGTAATTTAAATTGAAATGGGCATCGTCAACTTTTCCGTATTCCTCCGCTGTTACCCGAAGGACAAATATGATGAAGTCGTTTGAATTTGTTCACTTGTTAATTATATGATCATTCCTTAATCTTGATACTGTCATTTTGTGAAGCGTATTCATTTTTGACATTTTCTCCTGACAGAGATTCACTGAATTGTGAAATATCCTGATCGACTAAGAAGGCAGCTACTCATTACTAAACAACGCTTATTGACAGCTGCCGGTCTAAATATACCAGTATACATGTATCTATATTTTATACCGCTATTTTCTATATATTTTCCTACGTCCCATCAAACATTTACAGATATGCCTTCAACTGAAAAGCAATAACTGTGATTCAAGCCAGTTCAGTTATAATTTAAGACAAGTTCGTGTATACCTATCAGCCATGAGATATAAAACATAACATATTTAAGTTGCATTGTATTACGCCCACTCGCTGTTTTAGCTCGCTTGCGAAGTAACAGAAGAAATTGTGACGGGGGCTTGGAATCAGTGTCATCGTCATTCAGTGATTGTTACCGTTGAAGTCATTTTCTTTAAAATAAACTGTTCGATGGAACTGAAATTGCGTACCGGTGTACATTTTGTTTTTATATCCCAATGTCAATGTTACAATATCGGTTTTTGATCTGCGAATATTCGTTAGTATTTCAGAACTAAGCGCAACATAAAATGTGTGATGGAAAACGATGCCTGTGTACTGGCAAGAAGTCATATGACCCCACAAACAAATATACTGACTGCATATTTCTAAAAACATCACAAGAACAAAAAATGATCCCTGTGATGATATATAGCCCAGCCACGCCTTCGTTTTGGCTGTTCATGTGGATATCTATATGACATGATCACAGCCCCTAGCACCGGTTTCAGCGGTATTATTTACAAATATTCCAGAGCTATTATGTAATAGGCCTATCAATTCATCTGATGGAAAATATGAAGTATGTGACCGTCAGATAGGAAAAGAACGACCCAAACGAGGGAGCATTTATTGTATGCAAGTTCGTATTCAGGACAAATACATATGAGGCCTGACGAAGCACTTCATTCTATATCATGTTTACAAGTCACAAAACTACAATCACAATGATTTAAGCCTCGGGGACGAAACGTCCACCAGCAGATTCTCGCCATATACAAGCAACAGTTACGCGCAGCATTGAAGTCTGGTGGAAAATGATGCCGGCGTACTGACAGGAAGTCATATGACCCCACAGACAAATATATTGACTGCATATTTCTAAAATCATCACAAGAACCAAAAGTGATACTTGTGATGATTTGTATCCCAGTCACACTTTTATTGTAGCTTGAATGGCATGACTACACGACCCCTAGCATCGGCTTGAGCGGTATTATTTACAAATATTTCAGAGCGATGATGTAATAGCCGTATCAAGTCATCTGATGAAATATGATGAAATATCTGGCCGTCAGGTAGTAAAAACGGCCCAAACGAGGGAGTATTTGGGCATATTGACTATATTTTGAATGTTTTGAATAGACTGAATGTTGAACATTGCTCGTCTTCCTCCAGCCTACCTTCTGTGCTTAGAACGTCAGATAAGCTGAACAGTCTTGCTACTTTTCTTTATTTTTCATGTATTTTTATTTGGAACAGTATTGTACACCCTTTTAATGTTGCATTTAATAGTAGTGGAATAGGACAACGCTGCTGGAAAACACATTTTCCACAATGTATTGGCGGTGTCAAGTGTCAAATCTTGAAAGTGAGCTGATTGGTATATTGCTTTATACATTGTTGTTGTTATTGGAATTGTTTCATGCTTCCTTCTGTCGGGATGCCTCCAACGCCAGATTTGCATTACATCGCGTTGATGTTAGCTAAATATCATAGCTACTCACTTCCCTCATAGCTATGCGTCTATCCATTCTCTTGACGATGAAAATGAACATCCAGGTCGCGCACTTATTATCACATTTGTGTCCCATTTGGCATAGCCTCTTTTGAAATAATGGTGACTTACTTATATTTTTTGCTGTGAATACGCCTGGTATTTACCAATTCATTAACGTGAAAACATTTGAAAGTTTGACATTTCGACAATGCCAGTAAATGCAAGTAATGAGAAAGGCCACGAGAACGAAAAAAGTTCCCTTTTATCGGTGAAAATATGCCATATGTAAGAAAATTTTATAATCGAACAATCGACAGCAGCAAATTGCATTTTTATAGTACAAAATTGGCCACATATAAAAAAATTCGTTCGATGAAATATGTCGATGATTTCAACAAATCATCACCATCATAATATCTTTTGATCAATCAAATAAAAACTATGCGTTTTCGTTCGAATTTTTCGCACACAGCGCTTTGAAGACCTCCCCCACCCATTATCTGTAGTTGTCAGTACTCTGGAATCAGTGACGTTAAACGGAAACATTTAACTTTAAACGAGTTTAATCTGTTTTGCCTCCCTGTCTTTAAATTAATCCGCCCCACAATGGGGTTTCTGGTGTTATTTGTTTCAGGTAGACATGTTATCGCACCTTGTTTCAGCCTAGGATTTAGTATTCTATACTGGATCCTAATTTGAGTACTATGGATAACTCCCTTCCGAAACACTGAGTTTATTGATCTCTGAGTGAAATGTCCTATTTCCTGCCCAACTACTTTAAACAATTCTATGGGAAACCTGTCAAGTCCAGCGGTGTTGCCATTTTTAATATGTTTAAAACGTGACTTAATTTGATAATAACTCCTTCCTAATTTGCTGGACTCTATATCATTTAATCTATATTCGGATCAAGGTTTTTAAGAAATCCAAAACATCCGGTTCCGGTTCAACTTGAAAATATTATTTTGTGCGTTTAAACTATCTTCCGTATTTCCTTCATCGAGAATTAACTCTTACACTTATTATTAATTTATTTGTGTAATTTCGTTTACCTAAGCTTAAAATACTTATCCAGGTGTATATACCTAATTTGTCCAATATCTTACTACACATCTATACAAAATGCACATTACTTTCATACTCTCAGTACCTATATATAGGTATAGATATAAAGATATTTCGACACTCCTGTAGGTAAAAAACCAACAATGCAGTTTTGGGGACTAATATTGTAATTACAAGCGTCTAGACGGTCATTCATAATCCAGCCGTCGTCCATTAGAGAGTATCCGCGTCCATAATCCAAAGACCTATTCCATTTTCCATATAACAGTATTAGCACCAAATCCAAAAAGACAATCATAGTATACATAAACATAGGCTTGTTTCCTGCAAGAGAGAAGCGGTCAACAGTTTTCAATGATGCCGGCAAGACATCATGATGTTCCAAAAATATCAAATCCGTATCGCTGATCAGTATTCTTAATCCATAATATTCGTTGTAAAGTCGTCATCTAAAAAATGATGTATCTCAGTCACGCTTTGATTGTGACTGTTCATATGAGTACCATGAGGATCTTGAAGTACATGGGTTCATACGGCCCCTAGCCCCGGGTTAAGCGGAATTAGACACAAGTTACGAAACGTAGCGCCATAGATCTTGCACGCTACGTTCGTATTTTGCTATCAGCATGCGATATGTATCGCCAAATTTGAGAAACTTTGAATGTAGGCGCTTGGTGGAATAGCCCTGTTTTTTAAGTTTCTGCACCAATGTTTTGTGACGTTGATTAAAATCGTCACATTTAACACAGGATCTAGCAAATGCTACTAAGCGAGATATGTATACGCCATATGCAGGTCCCACTGGAATATTACTGTCCAGAAAGGGATAGTTTACGATGTCGAAATTGTAATCATCTCTTTTGTCATAAAGTCGACGAGAGAGAATGCCCGCTTCATTTTTATAGAGATATAGATCTAAATATGATGTGCCTGTAGGGCTATCTGTAGTTTCCTTCAAATCCAGTGAAGGTGGATATATATCCTTCACTGCGTCATTTATATAGCGATTATCCACAGCGAGAATATCGTCTATATAGCGTTTGGTGAATGAGAAGGAACGGGCTTTGAATGGATCGGTTTTTGAAAGCGCCTGCATATAGTCATATTCATAAGAGAACAGATACAGGTCATTCCGGCGACATTTGGCCATTATACCCATCTGGGCGAGGTAAGGGTTGTGATCTATTTAAATTGTTTTCGTAAAGGTAACTCTCCAATATAGCAACATACCCCTTCCAAATTTTTATAGCAAAAAAATAATGTGGGCCAGTTTGTCTCGCCTCAAATTCCCTGTGATGGTGCAGTGGAAAATTGGGCGCCCCAGTCCAGTTCTATTCGGTTCAGGACGGAAAGGTGCAACGGAAATGACGTCATCACAGAAAGTGATATCATCAACGGAGCTGAGTTCACTAAAGGAAGTGACTTAACACAACATCAGTGCGCAGATTCAGGTTCAAGATAATGATCAGGGTGACAAGATCTGAAAGGGATCAGGATGCAGGAGAAGTTGTAAAATCGAATTTAGCATTGAGAGCTCGACTAATCAGAATCAAGTATCCGCCATATTTGATGACGTGGGTATAATTTGTAAAGAAGTATCATGTTTAATCACATGATACCTCTGGAATAACCCGTATCCATTGTTGCTGGGAAATCTTTGGACCCTGTAGGGACCCCATATGCTTCTAGTTCCATACCTAGATTTTAGTTTAACAGTCAAAAATTTTATCAATCAGTATCGCGTATGCGACCGCCATGTTTTTATCACGAGGCAAATGATTCTATCGAGAGGATGATTTGGCATAGTCATTTCATGCCAATCGTCACCAGTGCAGCCATTTATTTACTTGGACAATATTCGAAGGATAAGAAAAAGGGACGGTAACTCTATTGGGATTTCTGAGGAATGTGAAAGATAGCTATATCATATCGAGGCTATCTTATTCGAATATTTTAAGACAAAAGACAATCAGTAAGATACGATGTCATCATGGTGTCGCAAAACAGGAAGTATTTATTAGTCCAATATCGAAATATAGTCAAACCATAAGCAGTATGCGCTTAGGAAGAAAAGATGTTGTGTTGACAGTTTTGTTATAAGGGGAATACTAAGGATAAAAACATAGAGAACAAACTCCTCATAATATGGTGTAATTTCAGGTTTATTGATGAATTGGTATACTGTTGATCATAATATATAAATTCATTGCTGTCTACTTCATTCATATATATATATAAATACTAAAATGTCAAACATAGATTCAGTTTTACAATGATCATAATGTTTATTACATACAAAGAGTATGACTATAGCTGCGGCGGCTGCGATGGTGGTGGTAGTTGGGATTGAGGTGGTGATGGATGCGGTGGTGGTGGTTTTGAAGATGGTGGAGGTGGTGGCGGTAGTGGTTGTAGTGGTGATGGTGGTGGTTGCGATGTTGGTAGTAGTGGTTAATGTGGTGATAGTGGTGGTTGTGGTGTAGGCGGTGGTGGTTAAGGTGTGATGGGGTGGTTGTGGTGTAGGCGGTGATAGTTAAGGTATCGGTGGTGGCGGTTAAGGAGGTGATGGTGGCGGTTGCGGTGTTGGTGGTGGACATTAAGGGGATGGTAATCGCGGTGTTGATGGTGATGATTAAGATGATGATGGTGGTGGTTGCCTCCTAACCTATGGAGACGCCCATAAACATACACATCTACATATCCACATCCTCACCTATATAATATCCATATATCCACATGCACTTATTTATATCTACATTCAAATTTCCACATCTATATGTTCACACTTGTACATTATCCACATCTATATAATATGAACTTGAATATACATAATATAATATACTAAAGAGAGGGAGGTAACTCCAGTAAAGGAGGTGTTGATATATGATAGATTCTCCTACAATAAAAGACCGACACATGTTCACATACATCATTGATGTACCCATACGGTATTGGTGAGGATATATTGGTAACAATATGAGTATAGATATGTTGGTGCGGAAATGTTCACATCTACATATTTTAAATATATATAGTGTAATAAGATCAGTAGGAGAAGTAACTCAACAATTAACGGGAGATAACACTATTAAAGTAGGATTTTTTTTCAATCTACAATATATATATATATATATATAAGAAAATAACAAAATCGCTACCTATGGAATTTAAAGCAAAGGGGAAGTAACTCTACTAAAGACGAACATTCTTCAATGAACTACTAAGAACGACATTCATCAATTCACAAGGGACAGAAAGAGAATTATTGTTTAATGTCACGTTCAGCAATATTTCAGCTATATAGCGACGATCAAGCAAAATTCTAAGTACTCAAGTTACTAACTTAGTAATCCAACGCATTAAAAACATACACACATTAAAACTTATGTAACAGTCCGATTTCTCTCAAATAACCCAAGATGCAATCCTCTCTCACCCGACTAAAAAGATCTCCCAAAGTAGTCGCTCGATAAAAAGCATCTCTTACAATCTTAAAATCTATGCATTCGATAAGAATCTGTTTCACCGTGAGATCAACATGGCATCGAACACACACTGGGACTGGCTCTTTTTTTAGTAAATGTTCGTGAATTAATCGTGTATGACCGATTCTACATCGCCTGATCATGGTTTGATCGAAACGTTTCCGACTGTTCAGATGAGTATAGCCTACAGTTTTTCTGAGCTCATGAAGTTTGTTATTATTCACAGCATCCCATAAAGATTGAAACAGCCGTCTCACATAAGTACAGATAGAGGACCTGAAATCGCTATAATGGATTCCAACAGGATCAATCTCATCATCTAGGGCTGCCTTAGCCAATCTATCAGCCCCAGTATTACCTTTGATGCCAACGTGACTAGGCAACCAACAGAACACAATATCAATCTGTTGATCAAATCTACAGTCATGTAGTTGTAGAATACTCAAGATAGTGGGATGAGTCGAAGTTCCACTTTTAATCGCTTGGAGGCATGACAGTGAATCTGAGAATATGACATATTTTTCCTTTTAGTGGAACCAATACCTTCTAAAGCCAACAATATAGCTTTTGCTTCTGCAGTGAATATCGAACTTTTACCTGGTAGTCGACAGGTTTTAGTTTTGGAACTAAAGATAGTAGCACATGCTACTCTCTCATCATCTTTAGAACCATCTGTATAAATAGCCTGATGCGATCTATATTTCTCTCTCAGTAGACCAAATTCTCAGTCCACAAGGGAGGTAACTCTACTTCAAAGTTGATATCACAAACACACATATATAGTCCATGGGCCAGAGTCGAAACTGGTACTACCTGAGGTGGAAAATTCTAGTAAAGTTTTTTGAAGAGGTACCGTTGCAGATCGATAGCTTAAGGGTAGTATACCACGCTTTTTCAACCCTACTCTTTCTCCGTTTTAAATCAGAACTTGAGGGGTGGGGTATGGTCCCTCGGATATTTTTCTTTTAAAACTTGGCATACTTTGGACATATGTGCTCTTCTATTGAAACAAGCAAACAGCATGTCCCATAAGCTTTGATAAAGTTACAGTGACGTAATGATTCAGTAAGCCATTTATTGTCTCTTTTTTTGTATCCATAAATTGATTTTGTCAAATTCACTACATGGCGTGGCAGATTCGGTTCATGTTCATTGAAGATGTATTTCTATGTAGATGTTACCCACATGTGATAACAGTTGCAGATCGGCAACGTATGGGTTGTTGTAGCACACTTTCGGAACCCTACCCCGCCCCCTTCTGAACCCAAATATGCGGGTGGGTTATGGTTCCTCGAATATTTTTATCATACATGCTGTTACAGGGCTGACATTTTCCAAACACTTCATTAAGGTCCTTGTTTATACGAATCAGTAAACATAAATGAACAAAGTCCCTTGATGACGTCACTATGATGTCATAAAACGGAAAATCAGATTTTGCCGGCCTTTTGTCTATTTTTATACATACTTCCTGTTCAGCTGGTACCATTTGACCGCACTGCGGTGGCCTAATGGTAGAGCGTCGGCCTCGTAAGCGGTAGGTATTGGGTTCGATCCCAGGCCGGGTCATACCAAAGACTTGAAAAATAGATCATGTTGCTTCCTCGCTTACGCGCGGCATTGAGAGGATAGAACAAGGACTCGTTTGATGAAACATGACCTTATAAATAAGGCCAACCATTGGGGGTAGCGGGTTATGGCCCAACACATATTTTCTTTAAACCTATGTCTAAAGATCTAAACGATTTTAATCTATACATTTTAGTCCTATGCTATTATAAAATGCTAGATAAAATGATAAAACGTTTCATTACATCATCGTATCTCGCCAGAGTGACACATATATCTCTTTCATTATAAGTCTGTGTGAGCCGGAGGTGTTATTCACTATTTGGGGGTGAATGAGGACAGTTATATTAAAATTATAATATCCCATCGATTAAATAATAGTAGGTTCTTCGGTGCAAGAACATGCCAAGCGATGGAAGAGCGAGACAAATTTAACTCATCGGAGTGTTGCGTAAAAATGGACAGTCGATCTAATTTTACTATTTCGTGTGACCTTGTCTAGTCGACATGGAGTACATTTCCTGAGCAACATGCATCAAGATTGCTGAGTCTCCACCCCAAATACATACTGGAAACCCGAATGTGCAAAGAGCGAAACCATAATCTTGTTGGTAGGAGTAGAACATCGAATATGTGGCAGGAGTAGAGTGCTAACATCAGCGTGGACGATTGAAAGCACAGGCGATGTTCGGGTCAAGTTTTCAACGCAGATAAACTCAGGTTACTTACCACCACGTTTTGGTGTGGTATTAAATAGGGTGCACTCAGTGGATGGAAGAGACAAAAACAACCACCAAAGCCACAAAGAATTCAAATCTGGAGACTATTCTGTTCAACTCAATAAAATGTGTCTGACTTGTTTTGTCAGGAGGAATCGTTTCTAACCATAATTACGTGGTATGTGATGTAAAATGGATATCAAACTATTGAACCAATCCAGAAACGACAAATGTCAACAGATAAGACTGATTGGAGATTTTAGTACACGACCAATATGAACGTTCAACCAGATTTGATGATATGAAATGAACAGAATAGTTTCTTTCATTTCAGCATCATTCCAAACGGTTTTCAGTTTACCTTGCATAAAATATTACCTTGCTATTCCTGTGTAGAAGTTTGTGTTATTAGTGTCTTTTGTATAAGGGCTTTCGACTATTGATGCAGAAACACCATAAGAGTCATACAAGATTGTATCACCATCACAAATCTTTAGAACAGGTCATGACTGTATGCAGGAAAATGTGTAATTGGGGCAGGTTGGTGTGATGATCCTGAAGTTTTACTTATGCACGGACCATTCATCATTTATATAATGATGTATGGTTATCTGCTGAGCTAAGCCTATCACAGACTCGATTCCAAAGAATTTAGCTCCATTCTACTTTTGAACAATATTTCCAAACTGCCTGGTCATCCATGCAGTTGGCAGTTATGGACAATTAATTTAAGTGGAAGTGAAATAATTTCTGGGCATCGTTATCGAACTATCCGTCTCTGCAGCTGACAATGTAGGCACACTCTCTGCAGCAACGCTGGCATTTTTCATGCTCCAGTAGAGATGTTAGCAGGATATATGATACTCCCTTTCAGCAGCCATCCCAGAGGAGTATGATCACAGCCTGTTAGTCCAATTTCAGGTTTGCAGCATTTCACAATCGGGTATCAACATCAATCCGATTGATGACGCGGTATGGGTTCGAGCCCAGCTGGTCCATGTGTGAAAGTTTGTCAGTTACTTGCCGACGGGCGATGGTTCATTCTGGCTTCCTCCACCAACCAAACTGACTGTCACCATATGAGTGAAACAAACTTGAGTTTGACATTAAGCCAAATCCCCCCCCCCCTTGATGAAGAAGTCTATGATGACGTTAACACGTATGCATAGTTCCCTTAACATACTCGTTTTCATTCGGACAAAAGTTAAACATTCAGGCGCTAATCATCATCGCGAGTATCATGGTCTAATTTAACACTCATGACACGAGTTGACGTTCATTTAAACATCTAAATATTGAGTGGTCATGTGGCGCTTCTGTTTGGTGGAGATGCCGAATGACGCACACTGGCATTCTGACCTCAACGCCGGACACCGGAGACCTTTGACCAAAGCAAAACGAAACATTTGATTGGCTAACAGAGTAGGCGACGTCATTAATGACTTATTTACGTTCGGCAAAGCTGTTTGCCAGGGCTCTTCACAGTAGAAGAGATAGAGGAAGGGAATGGCCTTGTAACGGGGGTGGAATCACCAAGAAATGACATGGTTGGTTTCTTGAATATCTTGCCACCATCAGATTCCTCAGTAGGTCTATCATGTGTGTTTTGATACGATGTGAATACGCTAATACGTATAGGATTTTCAATCTCTGAAAGAGGCTCTCAGTAGGCAGCAACCTCCACGGGATAATGTCCAGACGCAATAGTGGCATCACTATCTTCTGAATAGCTCTAAAAGGGCAATGTTTATGCATTTTAAGAAGCAAACATCGTATTTTCAAATGCAGATATCTTTCACAAATGACCAGTTGGCACCACCGAGTGGTTCATCCGTTCATAACAAAAGCATAAAATTTGCTGAGATACCACGAAAGACCAACCTGAATTAGCAAACATTCGGTGACTAAGATGGCGAAAAGGGGTAATGTCTTAAACACGATGCAAATTCTAAGATGGCCAACATTAGCTCATCATAAAAGGTGACAATATGTTGTAGCATTTATAAATTAAGAAGGTATTTGTACTCATCAAGGTTAATTGCAATTATAACAAAATGGCAGACAGCTAAAGTCTGGTCGCTGAATATGGTAGGGCGAGCGGAAAATTCCATTTCGCTAGAGTCATACCAATAATGACGGAAGAACAACATTAGGTGGAAAGATACGGATAGGAAGAACGGTTGATAATCAAGATGAGAATCAATGTAAATATCGTAACATCTCAAAATATTTCCTTATCTGTTCTTCGCCACGTATTCCATACGGCCATTGTTTGGTCGCTCACGCTCTTCAAGGAAACATAACAGGATTTACTACTTCATTTGGTCCAAGTAAAAATGAGAAGATAAATTCGATCAAAATTATCATCATTATTATTCAGTCACGTTGACGTCATCACAGCATCAGATGAAGGTTCAATAGATGCTTCAATAAAAAAGTGCATTAAGCGACAGGTTAGTTTTTTTCAGTTCCCTAACCATAATGGAAATATCAGAAGGACCACACCCTACCTGCAAACTTGGGTTGAGAGTACAGCAAGAGGTAGGGTCCGGAAAATGTGCTATAACGACCCATAAACTACCGATAAACAACGGCTGTCACACATGGATAGTATTTGCATGCAAATACCCCTTACAAAATATGAACTAGAATCTGTTACTTCACGATTTACCATCAATATTGGAAAAGCATATTGGAAAAGCATATTGAAAACAATAGAAAAACATATTGAAAATAACAAAAAATAAAAAAATAAATTATTGTCCATGTAACGACGTCACTTTGACGTCATAATGTGAACATTTCAAACCCCGTTAACTTGTTTCGTTAGGCGTATACCTCATATGCACAAGAGGGGAAGTTATGGTTCTTTAGCAACAGGAATAATTAAAATATCCAAGAAATCACACCCCATCCCCCAAATTTGGGTTCAGAATGTGATGGGGGAGAGTTCAGAAAGTGTACCATAACTACCAATACACTACTGGTCTGCATGTGTTATCACATATGGGCAAAATCTACATACAAATGCTAGTCCGGGAGCCAAATCGCAAAAAGGGGTCTAGATAAGGTTTTCGTTGCACCTCCCGCGTAGATTTAGTTTGACCACTGTTCATGAACGAGTATCATCTGCTGGTCAGTTCTAGGCCTGATGTAGGCATCTACGGTGGTGCCTAGGTTCACAGCATGCATTTCTTCACCGCTATCTGAACAAGACAAAATTAACTCTAAGATTGGGGTAGGGGTATTTATGAACCTATATATTTTTTATTCTTGCACTAAACTTTCTGTAACTTCCCATACCTGACCTTAGAATAATGTTCTATTAGATAAAGTAATCCAAGTTACACCTTTTACGTTTTTGACGTCATGATGACGTCATAACTTTGATGGTACATTTTTTCTCTATTTGTTTAGAAATGAGACTCGATTTTTTGTTTTACAGTTGCAGAAACTCTTTTTGCATTCAGCCTGATTTGTATTTGTGAAAGATAAATATCTCTCCGTTAAATCTAGACCTGGTGTAACCAACTAATATGCACTTCAGGGATGCAGTATAACCATGTTTAACGGCACCAGAGTATGAGAAATAGGAAGCCGAATTAGGGATAGGGGTGATTACGATTATTTTATTTTTCCCAGATCCTAACTCAATGAAATTTAACACATATTGAGCCTGGGTTCGGATCATTCAGATAAAGCAATCCGATTCCGATTATCTTCAAAGTTGGTGTCACTATGTCGTTATTATCATCGTGGAAGTATTTTTTCTCTGGACTTTTTGTTGTGATTCTACCCTGTTAGCTTTTGCTTGATGTGTGTATTTAAGACCATGATGGCATGGCTTATTCGGAACCGGGTGTTGGCGTCTACGGCGAAGAGTAAGGTCGCATGATGCCTTCTTCCAGTACTCTCTGAGTAACACAAAAACAACAAGGAATGGGGGTAGGGATGATTACGCTCCGATATGTTCTTCACACTTGGGTTCAGAGAGCTCAAGTTTTTAACACTTTGTAGTTGGATAATAGTTGAGCAAAACGAGTAATCAAACTTCCAATAATTCTGGAATGAAGTCTCTGTAATGTCTGTTTTGAACTCGTGTATATTCTTTATAGCATAGTCAGTGTTACAGGGCTATAACATCGCCGCTCTGAAATATTTGTATCTAATATCGCCCAAGTCAGTGTTAGGGGCCGTGTGGTCATGTCATTCAATATATCCACAGGGACAGTCACAATAAAAGCGTGGTTGAGATAAAAATCAGCACAGGGGTCACTTTTGGTTCTTGTGATGTTTTTAGAAATATGCAGTCAGTATATTTGTCTGTGGGGTAATATGACATCTTGTCAGTACGTCGGCATCGTTTTTCACCACCCTTTTAATGTTGCGTTTAATTGTTGTATGTGTTTAAAGGATTTTTATCAATATTTTGCCTCCGTGGAATATGTGTCAGAAGAGTTAGTACTTAACTAAGAATTAAAAAAAAAAATCCTCTGCCGTATTTAAGCCTTTTTAATTAAAGACCTGTAGCTCAATTTCCTCCAGTTAACCCGTTAATGAGCTCATGGCGTGACGTCAGACAAGCGATCGTCTCCTGCAGGCAGCTGTCTGAGCTATATATTGAGCTGTGGATTTGCGATTACTCCATCGCGTATATCGCTGTATAATTAATGGGAAAACGATTCGAAACCATGGAGGAATATGCCAGTCATGATGATCTATATACAGAGGACATAAATGGACATCTTGACGTTCTGCCGTATCAATTTGAACTCGTACCAAACGACCGAAATGAGGTGGAACAGAGGGACAGCGAATCTGAAGCAGACCAACCGTCACACACGGAACAAGGTCGACTTGTAAACATATACTGGTATGTTATTTATTATCTATGCCGGACGTTATATATAGGCCCCCTATGCATAGAATGAATAAATATTTAGACAATGATCGAAATAATTTGTTAGTCCAGGCCTACCTGGTGAAATTTCAACACTGAGACGTACGCCAATTTTGGAGTTTTCTCTTTCGTTCAGGTCAGTTTGAAAGCACGACGTTAGATATCATCTACCAAAAATATTTAGTTCATTTTTTTTACTTCTGGCAAATCTGTGTTCAATAAATTATTTCCAGTAGGAATATGCCGTCCAGCTAGCGTAATTGATAGGAAAGAACAAATTGCGACTTTCTAGCGGTCCTGCTCCCGACTTTTCGCAGACAAGGGGCAATTTCTCGCATAACGGGTGTTGGTGACATTATCAGATAGCCCACCTGCACGCAAACAGTCTAGTAAATTCATGTCGGATGGTCTCCACGGGAAACGAGAAAAAATTCAACCCACAACCTTTTTTTCTGCTCGTTTGTACAACCGTAGGCGGCACAATACGGCATTTTGGAGTCAATTTACACTGCTATTTATAAGGCGGTAGTATTCTCGAGTCGAATTGTGAAGAAGCCCACAAAATCACAGTTCAGATAAAGCCGATAATTGGATTTGTCACAGCTGATTAACTCTCTCCCAGTATGTAATCCATACTAAATTGCTACCTGTCATTAGCGAGCTACCGCGTCTGTGACGTCACAGATTGGCGGCCTCGCTTTCATTCCACAAATATGCATATCTGACTGGGAGCTAAATAGAGCTGCCAAAGAGGCTTAAATACGCCCACAGGCGACTAGGAAGAAATTTTTTAAAAAATTCTTCGTTACGTACTAACTCTTCTGACACATATTTCAGAGAAAAAAATATTGATAAAAATCCTTTAATATGCTTCATACATGTTAAACTCTGCTCGACTTAGGTAATCATGACGTCAAAAACGTAAAAGGTGTAACTTGGATTACTTTATCTAATAGAATATTATTCTAAGGTCAGGTATGGGGAGTTACAGAAAGTTTAGTGCAAGAATAAAAAAGATATAGGTTGATAAATACCCCTACCCCCATCTTAGAGTTAATTTTGTCTTGTTCAGACAGCGGAGAAGAAATGCATGCTGTGAAATTAGGCACCACCGTAGATGCCTACATCAGGTCTAGCACTGACCAGCACATTATACTCGTTCATAAACAGTGGTCAAACTAAATCTACGTGGGGGGGGGGGGGGTGCAACGAAAACCTTATTTAGACCCCTTTTTGCGATTTGGCTCCCAGATTAATAATTCACTGCAAACGAAATAGAGCAAACAGACAATCTCCAGCAATAAAGTCGTTTCTTATTCATTACAATTAATGTTTCCTCACAGCCCCTTGCTGTGATTGTATCTAAATTATACCCATGCAAAATTCATTATATACCAAGTTTTCACAATGTAACTTTGAAGTTGACAAGTGACATGAGAAATTCCAACTAACCCCGATTATTGTGGGGCACTCTCAATCAGATTTTGTTCTTTTGTCTTATTTCAGGCCAGATTTGTCACCCACAAAATCATATTAATTTACTTCTGTAGGACACTTGGTTCAAATGAAACCATTTGACACACTATCCAGATATAAACGTAACAATTATAGAAATAAAGAAAGAAAAAACAGAACAACGCTCGATAATCAGACACAAATAAAAGACAAATACAATTTATAGATTCATGGCGTCATAGTGACGAAACTAAAGCAGTTACGGGAAGTCTGATTAGTCTATCTTTCAGGCCAATATCCAAAAGCAATGCGTGGAGCATTTCAGTATGATAAACCGCGAACTAAAGAAAATATGTGACGGTAATCACCCCTACCCCCATTCGGTTTTAACGGTGTCATGACCGGAGAACATCTATATGAATCCATGCTGAGGTCAAACGGGACTTAGTAGAAAGACGTATCTGGTCCAGAATTAAACGGGAGACATATATCTTTCAAGATTATATGGCAAATACCATGGCAAATACCATCAAGAAGAAGAAAAAAAACAACAACAAAAACGGAGAAAATATTCCCCAAAAATCATGAGAGAAATCCTCCAGGAGCTTATGACGTCACTATATTGAGAAGGCATTTGTACTCATCAAGGGTAATTGCAATTATAACAAAATGGCAGACAGCTAAAGTCTGGTCGCCGAATATGATAGATTGAGCGGAAAATTCCATTTCGCTAGAGTCATACCAATAATGACAGAAGAACAAGATTTGGTAGAAAGATACGGATAGGAAGAACGGTTGGTAGTCAAGATGAGAATCAATGTAAATATCGTAACATCTCAAAATATTTCCTTATCTGTTCTTTGCCACGTATTCCATACGGCCATTGTTTGGTCGCTCACGCTCTTCAAGGAAACATAACAGGATTTACTACTTCATTTGGTCCAAGTAAAAATGAGAATATAAATTCGATCAAAATTATCATCATTATTATTGTCACGTTGACGTCATCACAGCATCAGATGAAGGTTCAATAGATGCTTCAATAAAAAAAGTGCATTAAGTTACAGGTTAGTTTTTTTCAGTTCCCTAATCATAATGGAAATATCGGAAGGACCACACCCTACCTGCAAACTTGGGTTGAGAGTACAGCAAGAGGTAGGGTCCGGAAAATGTGCTATAACGACCCATAACTACCGATATACAACGGCTGTCACACATGGATAGCATTTGCATGCAAATACCCCTTACAAAATATGAACAGAATCTGTTACTTCACGATTTACCATCAATATTGGAAAAGCATATTGAAAACATCAGAAAAACATATTGAAAATAAAAAAAAATAAAAAAATACATTATTGTGTATGTTACGACGTCACTTTGACGTCATAATATGAACATTTCAAACTTGTTTCGTTAGGCGTATACCTCATATGCACAAGAGGGAAAAGTTATGGTTCTTTAGCATCAGAAATAATTAAAATATCCAAGAAATCATACCCCATCCCCCAAATTTGGGTTCAGAAAGTGTACCATAACTACCACTACACTACTGGTCTGCATGTGTTATCACATATGGGCAAAATCTACATACAAATGCTATCTTCAAAGAACATTCACCAAAGTGGAATTTAAAAAACAATTAAAAACAACCAAAATTTCAGCTCTCCAGCCACAGAAATAACTAATATATCCGAGGAACCATTCCCTTGCTCCCATTCGCTGAGTTCGGAATACGGGCAGCGGTGGGATTAAGAAGTGTGTTTTGCTACCGTTAAGCTACGGATCTGCAGCGGTTATCACATATGGATAACATCTACATACATGTACCCCTTCAAAAAACATTACTAGAATTTGCCACCTCGAGTGGTATCGATCGGTGAAATTTGAGGTGTTGGCCCATGGACTAATATAATTTAAAGGAAATGAAGGATGTCGGAATATCGGGACTTCCGATCAACATGGCGGATCTGAAATGTTATAGTGCCAGACAATTGAACGTGTTGTTTACTGTGGTAATTAGTGACCTACATGTGATTTAGCAAAAAAAAAACCCTAAATAATTGGAACAATAAATGGAAGGGATAAAAAAAACACGTGTAAACACAATGACTATACACTGAGAAGCAAAACGCCACGTGGACAGCGAGAGAACCTCCACGGGCCAATCTCGACCGGCGAAAACGGGTTTGCAAATAACCAGCCTACGTGCGTACACGGTGAGACAAACTTTACAGAAGATATGTCCACTCCCGGAAACCTAAAAGCTTTGCTTGCTAATCTGGAAAAAAGATCGCCGAAGAAACTGACAAAAATATTGAAGTAAAACTGAGACATCACGGGCAATCCAAGGCATAAAAACAAAGATGAAAAATCAATTCTCGAGAGCAAACACTGTGGAAGACGGCATTCAAGCAAATTCGGATGAAATATTAGAAATGCAGAAAGAAACGATTCCATGCATGAATGACAAACTGTTGCAATGAATTGCAGAGCTCCAAAACAAATACTCCTATAAGAAAAAACCCCTAAAAGACTATTGAAAAAATGGTATACCAATCGTTTGACAAGATGAGAAGACCGAAGAAATTTTTTCAGAGTTTCTGATCAATGTCATGAAATTAGAGGCGGATAGGGTTGGTCAAATACAGTTTATATCAGTACGTCGAATTGGCCAAATTACGAGTGGTACTGGATCTCCTACTCAGCCGAATACGTCACCTGGCCTAACAGCAGTTTTCGTCAAATATTATGACAGCGACTATGTCTGGGGCTGTGTTCGAAATCTTGCTGGTTCGCACACATCTCCCTCCAAAATTGAACAAAACGGCATGGTAATTGAGACAAAAACAGAAATGGAAGACTCGAGTCCTGGTCAGTGGAATAAAGCTGATATTCCAATTGAAAAAAAGGATGGCGACCCCTGAACAGTTTATCTAGAAAATGAAGTAGCTGTAGTCCCAGATTGACTCAACCCAGGAGCTAAAACATAGCGGTCTACTATTCTATGTCATGACAACGCACTGATTCAAACTGGAAATACACACATAGCTCCGTAACATGGCATACATGTTGTGTGGTAATCCAGTTTTTGTAAACGGTGCCATTGTCTGGAAAGATTGGAAAGATCCTATAGTCATTCTAGTGTTAACTCTTTCCTTTTTCCTATTTTACATGCATTTTCCAGCTGACAAGATCATGCCTTACTCTTTGTTTACTGTTTACTGGGGCACACAAGCTTAGAAAGCCTGTGTGTGTTTTCTGGTGTCATAAATGTAATTTTTAGGACCTGTCCAGGCTTGTGAGGCCATTTAAACACCTCCACTCCCTTAAATATTTTTCTTACTCCACGAGCTCGGGGGGTGAAACTTACCACACTATACGCTTGGGTCAAGCTCTACCCGAAAATGTAAATCAAGCTCTAGCAGAAAAAGTCCAAGATGGCCGCTTCGAAGACGTCACAGTGACGTCATCTTCAAAACTGGCATGTTTTGGTCGATTTTTCGGTAAGATTTTGCGAACATTTTATTCATGTGTTTTCTTTGCAGAAACTGCATAATAAATCAGTAAATAATAGTCTGATTTGAAAAAAA
Source organism: Hanleya hanleyi (assembly GCA_036873755.1). Lineage (NCBI taxonomy): Eukaryota > Metazoa > Mollusca > Polyplacophora > Lepidopleurida > Hanleyidae > Hanleya > Hanleya hanleyi. The sequence goes on from JAVTVY010001362.1 coordinate 31,846, forward strand.
AGGATTTTGCCCAATTTTCCTCGAAGAAAAGCAGGAATTTTTAAGAAAAGTGACCGAAATATCACTTTCCTGGCACCACATGGCCGCCATCTTGAATTTACCCATAATCCTTTACTTGAATGGTTATACAAATTGGCTCAAAATGACCCAAATATGATAAAGTTAAACGGGTCAGCTTTCACCTTTTTGTCGCTCCGGAGATAGGGGAGATAGTTTGGTAGTAGTACTATTATGCCCCACCCCCTCAAAAATAATTTTGCTCTCTAGATACAGAAATTATAAAAAAAACAATTTCAAAAATCTGAAAACAGAAACAGATCAAAAGGAAACACTTAAAGAAGGAAACTTCGATAAAAATCTGTTCTAGTCGATCAACTAATGATGTCGAAATACCGGACTTAAATTTGGACGCTTACGCATATACGCTTGTAGGTATAAAGGAACTAAATATTCCTTCAATATCCATATCCCAACCAACAGAAGCAACTTTGCTGAGTTTGTTCCAACAGTAAATCCGTATCATAGTTTAAACCCCGACTATGTGTCATCGCATGCATGGAATCGAACGATATTATTAACCAGTAACTATTTGAGGAACGCAAATTCTAAAGCCGCTTCGAAGCTCATCATCTTGTAAAATACTGTTGTCGATACCAAAGGCCAGCTCTAAAAAGTAAAGATCCCAGGAGGAATCCTGTATGTGATCCCCATAAATAAAAATATTGAAATTTTGCATCGGCCTGGATATAGACGAATCCCTCAAATTGTTTTTTCATTCAGTCGCGTTGTATCCGGCTACATTCTAGCTAGGGACGGTTCATTTTTTACGAGGGGGAGCCGGGGATCATCAAGAGGGGACTCAATTTTTTTCCAATGGGGGAATCAAGAGTTTCGAATTTGGTTTATAGTTGGGGACCAAAATTTTTACATTCATTATTTTGCAAAGCAAACAATTTCTGTAATATGTAAAAATAATCACAATGAAGAATTAAAACCTTGATTCAGCTATAAACTTCACTTAACATCTGGGCAGCTTTATTTATCAATTTGCCTGTTCTTTATATCTATCAAGCAGCCTATATCTGTTATTACACAATACTTGCCCATCAGGACTGGTAAGCTCAGTACTTTAACCATGGTGTCATGCTAATAAGTAGATAACGGGTAAGGATGGAGACTGTGAATGTACATGCAGTCAAATGTTGTCTGACATCAACAATTACATCACCCACTAAAGCTAAGTCTGTGTGAATACACACACACAGTTGTATGTGTACAAGTATGTCCACTGTGCATTCAAGTGTGAAAAACAACACCAGTGGTTTAAACTATTATATAAATCATACATACTTCAATGTTTCTTTAATCCACATTATACTGTAATCACCATAAGTGTTATCATGTTCCAACAGTAAATCCGTATCAATCCGTATCATTGAAACAGGACAAGATGGCGGCGGAGAAGGTCGTAATGAAAAGTGCTCGCTGAGAAGGACAGTATTTTACGTGTTTGGGACTGCCACAAAGCAAAATCTTGCATCAGTGTTCTTATAGTAACACCTTTTAAAAGCTTCTTATCAGCATTTTAAACTTTTATCGGCATTTTAAAACGCTTTTATCGACGTTTTAAGCAACCATGCCGAAGGGAAAGAAAAAGTATTACGCAGTGACAAGGGGCCCGGTCTGCGGTGTGTTTACAAGCTGGGAGAGGTGTTCGGCCCAGGTTGTTGGTATCCCAAAAAGTATATACAAAGGCTATGAAACCTACAAACCCGCTAAGAAAGCTATGAAAGAGGCAGGTTTCGATTCTTTCGACGTTTTGGACGAGGACGGATTAGGGATAATGAAAAACACCGAGTGGGAAAATGCCATGAATTTGACCGCTGCCACGGTAAACAAAGCCAACAAAAATGGCGCCCGTGCCACTGCTGTGCCAGCAATTAGAACGTCGGCACGATCAACAATAGCATCAACAGGATTAGAAACAACACGTACAGTGACTGAAACTGAATCTGACGAAATAATTATTGTCAGCGACCCATCTTCAGCAGACGAAACAACAATAGGAGAACTGGCACTGGTCGACCAGCAGCAACAACAACAACACCAGCATGATCAGGAGGAAATTGGTTACAGCTGCAGTCAGTGTAAACAGCAGGACGATAAAATGATGATTTGTTGTGATGCCTGTGAAAAATGGGCTCATTAATCATGTACCCGACTCCCGGCATACGAATAATCCAAATATTCAGCGGATAAAGACCGGTCTTTCCACTGTGAAAATTGTTCTCCTAGAGACAATGCAATCATAGACTATCTGTCTAAACTTTCAAAGTCCAACCATGCAAGCGCAACAGGGACGGACACATCAAAACCCGATCCAGCAGTTATCACTGAAATTACCTCTATAAAAGAGGCGATACGACGAGCTACCAAAATTAGTGGAACATCATTCCCTGTTGATAACATCTAGCATCGAGGGGATACAGAAAAATTTACCCACTCCCATGAACAAAAATGACAATAAATTGCAGTATGGATGAACAGGATTCAACAGTTCACCGCAAATTGGAAGAACAATCAACAGTGACAACAGTATTAACCGAGAAGGTTATCGCACTCAGCAAGTCTGTGGATGCTGTGAATACACACCTAATGGACACAAAAAAGGAGACCAAGTCCATGCTGACGGAAATGAGTGATCTCGTGACCAGTGATAAGTTTGTATTTCCACGCAGCAACATCAGTAAACCCTATGCACAAGTAGTCACTAAGGGGTCAAGCAGCAACATCAGTAAACCCTATGCACAAGTAGTCACTAAGGGGTCAAGCAGCAACATCAGTAAACCCTATGCACAAGTAGTCACTAAGGGGTCAAGCAGCAACATCCGTAAACCATATGCACATGTAGTCACTAAGGGGTCAAGCAGCAACATCAGTAAACCATATGCACAAGTAGTCACTAAGGGGTCAAGCAGCAACATCAGTAAACCATATGCACAAGTAGTCACTGAGGGGTCAAGCATCCGTGATGATAACTCGCGAACGAGAAGCCCTAAAACCATTATAGTGGGCAGTTCAATAACAAAGCTAATCGACCCAAAACGGCTAGGAAGAAGCATTAGCTCTGATGTGAAACTGGTACGAACAGCGAAAATCCAAGACATTAAACCATCCCTCCAGACAGCCGGAGCGGCAAACAAGGACACACTTGTCATACATACAGGTGTGAGCAATCTTAGAGATGGTGAAGGTACAGAAGACTGTATCAAATCATTCAAAAAATCCATCGAAGATATCCGAAAAACACTACCAGACTCGTCGATTATCATCTCGCAGTTGGCACCTGTGGGGGATAAACAGCTAAATTTACAACGTAGACTACTCAACACACACCTTGAGGAAGAGTTTCTGAACTGTGACAAAGTCCACTTTGTCAATCACGAAAACCTGGCTCCAGCCGGTCGCCTGGACTGTGACCTGTTCTCTGAGCATAAACTCCATCTCTCTGCGAGAGGTACAGGTTTTCTTGCGGCAAATTTGATCGACAACATTAAAAACATCACTAAGGGAAGCGAATGGCGCCCACGCGTCCAGCCTCGACAATCTCGCCAGAGACCTGTGTCGCAAAATTTCAGCAAGACTAACAACGGGAACCGGTTCAGCAATAATTACCCTGGAAGGCATGTGGAGTCTATTCTTCCAAAAACCAGAGATGACAGATTCAGGGGAAGTAACTACAGTGACCATCCCCAGGATGACAGATTTAGTTCCTACAAATCAGGCTATCCAAGGGCCTATGAGAGAACGAACTACTAGTACAGCAACTACAACAACAGAGATCGATACATTGACAATGACAGGCGGCGATAGAGAAATGGCAGTCCCAAACAATGTGAATATGTTTGAACTCAGTGCTCTTTTATTTTTAATAATCACAGTTTTACAGTTTTATATCTCTCACATTGAACTAGTCAGAAATCAAGTATTTTAGATACACTTTGAAAACGTCCTTTTTTATTTTTTTTATCAGCTAATTAACTTTTATTATTAACAACAACAAAAATGGTACTCTGTGGTAAAAGTATGTTTAACATATGTGCCTGGAACATGCGTGGTCTGTCACATAAAATACATGGAAGTAAGCAATGCAAACTGCAGGACCATTATCTGTCGAATCTTCTATCTGAATATGACATAATAGGATTAACAGAAACTCATGCTGACAAGAGCTGTGACATTGCTCTGGCAAACTTTGTTGAAAAAGGTAGATACGACCGACCTAGACACAAAAAGGCTCGAAAAAATTCAGGCGGAATTTTGGTGAATAGTATCATAGCTGCTGGCATTACCACGATAAAAACAGACAGCACTGGCACTTTATGGGTGAAACTTGATAGAGATTTCTTTGGTATGTTCTATGATGTGTATTTATGTTTGATCTACATACCACCTGCACATTCATCATATGGTAAAGAGCACTCTCACAGGCTGTTCGAAGAATTTGAAAATGAGGTTGTATATTTTCAATGTAAAGGTAACATCATCATGTGTGGTGATCTCAATGCAAGAACTAGCAATTTAACAGATTTCGTTGTCAATGATGATGGATCTGATTGGAATTACATGCCTTTACCTAGTCATTATGTTGGTGATTTACAACTCAGAAGGAATTCCATGGATACCACAATCAATACTATGGGGAGAAAACTTATTGAACTCTGCACATCAAATAACTGTAGGATACTAAATGGCAGAACTGTTGGGATCTGTTTGGAGAGCTCACCTCTGTCAACAGTTTGGGTGACAGTGCTATAGACTATTTTATTGTTAATTCAGAGTTATGTAGAGATATTCTCGACATA
>JAVTVY010001363.1:0-33109 GCA_036873755.1 Hanleya hanleyi
CTTCTCGATCACGGTAATGGCATCGGAATTTGGTCCTAGTCGCATGGCGACCCTACCGGCCTCTCCACGAAGTGATCTCCTCATAGCATGCGCCACGACTTCTTTAGTGTAAGTTTTGTGTTGAAGTAGGCACTTTATTTCATATCGCCAGAGGTCATACGGTGTATCCCCTTTCCCGGGTCTCTCATCTCCAGAAAAATTTGAAATTCTGGGTTGAAACGAGGTATGGGAAGTCACTGTATTGACCTGAGTACCGGGGACTTCTGGTTTCACTTCTCGAGTATCTTGGCTGGCTATATAATCTTTCATCCACGATGTCAAGTCCTGTGCCGAGTCTGCCTTAGGCTTCACCCCCATCTCCGCAAATGCGGCTCCGATGCATTTCAACTCCTCGTCGGTTATTGCGGTCACCATACTCAATATAGTAGAACTATGCGGCCAAGGAATCAAGAGTAGTGTGAAGAAAAAAACAAAGAAAAAACGTTCGCAAACACTGAAAAGCTGAACGCTATAAGCGAACAAATGGCACCTACCGAACCATTTACTGGGCGAAGGGAAGTAACCAACGCGTCAAAAAAAACCCCCAAAAAACGATAGTTGAGAGATAAAGTAAAGTGATAACTCTCAACCAAAGCACCGTGAAGAATACAGAAATAAAGATAACCGATTTCCGAATTCGATCGTTTCAAATTGCGCATGCGCGAACGGAATGTAACAAGCGGAACCGATCAGTATGCAAATAAGGGGAGTAACCACTTACCACAGCACCACCAATATGCCCTGAAACGGTAAATACATTTAACCCAAACTTACCTATACATAATATCACAGCAACACACATCTAGTCATCTCCATACAGATAATCACTTTCTATACTACTAATATGAAAAGTGAATTTTTTGTTTCAAAGTCAGCAGTCTCAAACCAGTCAGAATATATGTAGCAGTCAGAGAAATACGTCAGTCAAATTCATTTATACCAAACAATACAAACACACAGACGCCAATATGTGCAAACCGGGCTACCATATAAGTTCCCTCGCGATCTGCTGCCAATTTTGTTCACAAAAAAAATGACCAAATATTTCACAAAAAATGCAAACCGTATTAAACAAAGTGATCTAGTATACCTTAAATCTTTGTTTAGTGAACATACAGTCTTGGTATTTTACATAACTTTATGCATTATGGCACGTACCAGTACTCACAAAAAAAAATAACTCCGGAGATAATGGCCAAGCAAAAAATATAATAAAAAAATACCTGGAAAAAAAGGATATAAATACAGAATATGGCATTAATAAACCATAGTTCTGGGGCTATAACAAAAGAACCAGAAAAAAATATGAAAAAAAATAATAGGGACAATGGAATTCCGTAGCAAGACACCTATCACTTTGAACAGTGGAGATAGTTCATTTGACCTCGGGGCAAAAAAACGAGAGAGAAAAAAACAATGTTTTCGTGACGAGAGAAAAAAATGGAGAAAAAAAAATGTTTACGTGGTTGTGTATATTGTCTTTTCTTCTTACTAGCTGATCAGGATAAATCATAAAAAAATCAAATACTCGGCAAACTAGTAAACAATGTCAAACTTAGAGGAATATCTACACAGAATATCAGGGCCGAAAATTAATTGCATGCTAAGGACAAATAAATAACAGTTCCATATAAGCAAGTTCAGATAGCAACATCAGAGGTCAAGTTTTCAACAAATGTTTTTTTTTTTCCTTGTTGTCCCTTACCACCACGATGTATCACAGTCCACTGATGTATCCAGAGAATTCTCAGAGTCCCAAAAATAAGGTCCAATACGGGGAGTTAAGTATCCAGCACAGTTCACACAGCTGCGATCGTACCCTCCAGGAATAAAGGAGCACGTGCAGTGAAGACAGGTAGCTTCACTTCTCATCCATTGGGATAGAACACATTCACCAGTTATCCAGGCTTCAGGGGAGAACCACCACGTTGGGCGCCAAAATGTAGACGGGTCGCTGAATCAAGTCTAAAGGGTCCGGTCACATATGCACACTTTATTCGGGAGACAAATAATCCCTATAACAAACAAATATCACAGTAAATATCACAGTAGATATCACAATGTACAAAATTAGCGTATACTACAACTTGAACTATAACTTCAAACTACACAAAAGCTACCAATATTATTATTTCGATGCCACATTTACAATACAACGTACTGTGAAAATAATCAAATGTGAACTAACCTGTTTGCTGAACACCCAAAACCCCGACAGAAACAAAACTGGCAGCAGAAACGCACAACTCAAAATCAGAAAACGTAATGAACAAAGAATCCAATTCGACTAGACCCCAAATCCGTGCAACTACCCAAAATCACCCACTAAGCATTCAGACCAATACACACGCTCCTTTCATAAACCAACCAATTACATTCGTCAGTACAGTCGCCGTCAAGGTAAACAATGAATAGTCATAAGTCACGAACAGTCACGAATACAAACGAACACTACATGTACATAACTGAATGGAACAGACTAAAACCCGGCCCAAAGAACAGTAACCCCTCGACATCTATATTAACCGGGTTAACTATCTTAATCAATAACTTATTTATTAGAGTGTCACTTTCTGTTTTAGAGAAAGACGTCACTGCTGATATGGTCATCGAGATGGTGAAGAAGGGGGAGAGACCTGATATGAAATTTACGTCACAAACGCCACCAGAAGTTGTGACATTGATGACACAATGCTGGAGTCAGGAGAAGAACGAAAGGCCATCATTCACAGGTATTAACGTCGCTATCAATCTATATCAACATTCCGCCTTTCATATATTACCTGAGTTGATTGTAAGTACGAATTCAAATTGCGGCCTCTCTGTGAACTAGAACTATGCTACGCTGTCCAATCCAGGGAGAACCTGTGTGCTGGTCAACTATCTTCCCATTGTAGATCACGGCACTGCTGGTGGCAGGTTCATTTTCAGGCAAGTAGAGACCAAAATTGGTGGCCAAATAAAAAACACTATATACCTTTATGCAAATGACAAGAAAGAAAACTAGTGCATGGAGGGAAAACCTTTCCAAGAAAAAAATGATCCGAAAGAGTATTTCGACCACAAAAATGCATAAGATTTGTGAAATTTGTCCAGAATTTGAGACGTCTTGCATTTTCAAAGATTTTCACCAAAATGAAATTGGAACAGTTTCGGCATCTTGTGAGTGATCTGCCTGCATATTTTGTTAATATTTAGCTCAAATATACTGTAATGATTGAGATAAATGAGGAGTTTGATTGCAAAAAAAAAAGAAGAAAAAAAAATGAGGTTCCGTGTCCTCCCCTGCCCAGTCACCACACAAATCTTGGCAGGTGAATGCCTGAGGAGCGTGAGGCATACAATGAATTTGCAATGGCTCCTTTGGTCTTCGATTCAAATCCCTAGTAATAATCATCCCAGCTAGTACCAAATATTGGTCCCATATTTACAGACAATGGTTATTGTAGGCTAAGCCCTGTAGTCAAATATCATTGAGTTGTGTGAGAGGAAAGCAAACCCTCTCCAGTAGCAGATATGCCCGCTCAAATGGCAGATGTCTTATGTCGTGGAAATTTTTGTTTTTCTGTCCGCGTAACGTTTATGTCCGGTCTGAATCTGGGACAGTTTTCTGTCTATAGTTCCAATTTTTTGTGAGTGGATACCCTAGCTAGGGGCGGACGATGTATCGCATACCAAAACGAAGGTCAGAGGTAAAGGTCTCTGACCTTAAAATAAGAAAATCATTGAACCGGTCCCCCTTCCGGTCTATATCTATGACCTTGACCTATTTTTTCAAGGTCATAGTATTTATCATGTGATAACGTAAAATATAGCTAGACTTTCCAAATTAATACTATGTATACATCTGGCGATGGTCCAGAGGTGTACTGAAGATGACTGACCTTGACCTATTTTTCCAGGTCAGATTCTATTTAGTACAATATTTCACTAAGGATTATATCTACATTGTCCAAATTTATACCACATATGCCTGGACCTGAAGTCTACTGAATATCACTGACCTTGATTTATTTTCTAAAGATTAAATTCTATATGTTAAGTCGAAGTTCTCCAAATTCATGTTTCATATGCAATTAAGTTAGAATAGATCAGAAAATTGTGGAAGATGACTGACCTTGATCTTTGTTTTCAAGATCGAATTACTTGATTTGATTTTGACCAATATAGAAGAGTATATCCAGAGCTAAGAATTTGGTCATGCTCTACCAGAAGCTCAGTGCAATTTTTTTCTCATCAACTATTAAAGGCCCTGGCAAAAGTTGACCGGGCTCAATTTCCTATGTGTTTCTAAAATAGGAGAATTGCAGTCAACCCAAATAGATCACATTTCTGTTAACCTACATGAAGTTGTCAAAGTTCTGAAACTACATCTTATGCAATGCATGATTGCTGAGTGTAGACAATAACTGATATCCGAGGTGTATTGGAGCCCACTGGGCTATTTTCTAACCACAGTTGCAAGTTTTTGTGAGTGAATATGTGAGGTGAAGATGATGTGTCGCATCTCCAAATTGATGTTGGTGTCAGGGGACAAAGGTCACTGCGACCTAAAATAAAAATAAGGAAATCATTGATAATTGACAGTTTTCTGTCTTTTGTTCCAATTTTTGTTGAGTGGATACCCTACGGGGTGCTGATGTGTAGCATACAAAAATGTGAGGTCAGAGGTCACTGTGACCTAAAAATTAGGAAATTATTGAAAATTGCTAATTGTTTGTGGGTGGATTCAGTAGGGGGAAAAGTTAAGATGTGTCACATACCAAAATATATGTCAATTTCACATGTCAAAGGTCACTGCCAAAATCAGGAAATCATTATTTTTTGTGTCAGTAGATACATTAGAGTGACACAATGTGTCATGTACCAAAATATAGGTCAAGGTCACCATGACCCTAAAATCAGGAATCATTAAAAACCACGTTTTATTGTGTCAGTTCATACATTAGGAGGAGACGATATCCCCATACCAAAATTTGGATCAAGGTCAAGGTCACTAACAAGAAAATCGGTAAAAATCTAGAGTTTTTGTGTCTCTAGATACATTAGGGTGAGATGATATGTAATGTATCAAAATTTAGGTCAACATCACCGTGATCTTAAAATCATGAAATTATTAAAAATCGATTTTATTTTAATTTTAATGGGAGATATGTCATGTTTCTTGTGGGTCATTAGATACATTAGGGGACATGATGTGTCACGTACCAAATTTAGATCAAGGTCACTGTGACCCCAAAATCAGGAAAGTGTTAAAAATTAAGATTTTTTTGTGTCCATAGATACATTAAGTGGAGATGATGTGTCATGTACCAATATTTATGTCAAAGGTAAAGTTGTGACCCCAAAAGCAGCAGATGGTTAAAAATGGCGATATTTTTGTATCCATAAATACATTATGGGGAGATGATGTGGCAAGGTCACTGTGACCCAAAATCAGGAAATCATTAAAAGGTTTCTTTTTTCTTTCTTTTAGAGGGTATATAAGGAGAGATGATAACTTGTACGGGCATATATTGAAGCCAATTTGGCGCTTGTTGTCCTATAAGACATTGTTTCGAGGAAGGATAATCTATGTTCATTCTGGGTTTCACATGTAGAAAGTTAAATAGCTATTGGCACATAATTTTGAATGAATTTCAGAAGCATTGAAGGTCCTTGGGTCAGTATACTCATTCTGACTGATCGCCTGTACAGAAGCATTCAGTCATATTGATACTGACTGATACAGTGTTCTTGGCTTTGTGTGATATTGTGGGTTCTCTTCTGTAATGGATGAAGTGGGTTGCTTAATAGACATTTACTGCACACAGCCTGCATGTTTCCAGGAGATCAGAGGCTGGTCACAGACAGGAAGTAGTCTGAAGTTCACCTCTGGAGAATGGAGATGATGAAAAAGCTATATAGCAAAAACGACGCTGATGTTAAACATGCATGAAGATTGTAGATCTATGTTGATACTGATTAAACTGTAATTTAATTTCTTCGCAGATGTAGGAAGGAAACTTGATAAACTGTACAAGGAAATTGAGCCTGAGATAGAGGGATTAGTGGACAAAGTCAGAAACATTGTTGTAAGTACATTTTCAGCAAGGTATGGGACTTGGCATCTCTATCCACATCGAGCTTAATAAAGGTTACAAAAATGTTAAACTCTGGTTTAAAGAAACTTATGTACATGAAGTCCTGGGTGAGAAAAAAAATGTTTAGATAAAGCTAAACAATTGGCCCAATTGGTTCTTGTGAATTACTTGAAATATAATGCAGTGATTGATTTCAATCTTTGTGCATGCAATGTGCACCTGACCACTGCTGTCTACCGTCTTGTATTCCCAGCTACAATGTGCACCTGGCCACCACTGTTTAATCTTGTATTCCCAACCACAATGTGCATGTGACCACCACTGTTCACCATCTTGTATTCCCAGTCACAATGTGCACCTGGTAACTGCTGTCTACCATCTTATCTTCCCAGCCACAGTGTGCACCTGGCCACTGCTGTGTACCATCTTGTATTCCCAGCCACAATGTGCACCTGACCACTGCTGTCTACCATCTTGTATTCCCAGCCACAATGTGCACCTGACCACTGCTGTGTACCATCTTGTATTCCCAGCCACAATGTGCACCTGACCACTGCTGTCTACCATCTTGTATTCCCAGTCACAATGTGCACCTGGTCACTGCTGTCTACCATCTTATCTTCCCAGCCACAGTGTGCACCTGGCCACTGCTGTGTACCATCTTGTATTCCCAGCCACAATGTGCACCTGACCACTGCTGTCTACCATCTTGTATTCCCAGCCACAATGTGGACATGACCACTGCTGTGTACCATCTTGTATTCTCAGCCACAATGTGCACCTGGCCATTGCTGTCTACCATCTTATCCTCCCAGCCACAATGTGCACCTGGCCACTGCTGTGTACCGTCTGGTATTCCCAGCCACAATGTGCACCTGACCAATGCTGTCTACCATCCTGTATTCTGGACCACAATGTGCACCTGACCACTGCTGACTACCATCTTGTATTCACACCATAATGTGCACCTGACCACTGCTGTGTACCATCTTGTATTCCCAGCCTCAATGTGCACCTGACCACTGCTGTGTACCATCCTGTATTCTGAGCCACAATGTGCACCTGACCACTGCTGTGTACCATCTTGTATTCTCAGCCACAATGTGCACCTGACCACTGCTGTGTACCATCTTGTATTCCCAGCCACAATGTGCATCTGACCACTGCTGTCTACCATCCTGTATTCCCAGCCACAATGTGCACCTGACCACTGCTGTCTACCATCTTGTAATCCCAGCCACAATGTGCACGTGACCACCTCTGTCTACCATCTTGTATTCTCAACCACAATGTGCACGTGACCACCACTGTCTACCATCTTGTATTCCCAGACACAATGTGCACATGTACACCATCTTGTATTCCCAGCCACAATGTGTACCTGTCTACCATCTTACCTTCCGAGCCACATTGTGCACCTGACCACTGCTGTCTACCATCTTATCTTCCCAGCCACAATGTGCACCTGACCACTGCTGTCTTCCATCTTGTATTCCCAGCCACAATGTGCACCTGACCACTGCTGTCTGCCATCTTGTATTCCCACCATAATGTGCACCTGACCACTGCTGTGTACCACCCTGTATTCCCACCACAATGTGCTCCTGACCACTGCTGTCTGCCGTATTCCCACCACAATGTGCACCTGACCACTGCTGTCTGCCATCTTGTATTCCCACCACAATGTGCACCTGACCACCACTGTCTACCATCCTGTATTCCCACCACAATGTGCTCCTGACCACTGCTGTCTGCCGTATTCCCACCCCAATGTGCACCTGACCACTGCTGTGTACCATCTTGTATTCCCACCACAATGTGCACCTGACCACTGCTGTCTACCATCCTGTATTCCCACCACAATGTGCACCTGACCACTGCTGTCTACCATTCTGTATTCCCAGCCACAATGTGCACCTGACCACTGCTGTGTACCATCTTGTATTCCCACCACAATGTGCACGTGACCACCACTGTCTACCATCTTGTATTCCCAGCCACAATGTGTACCTGGCCACTGCTGTGTACCATCTTGTATTCCCACCACAATTTGCACCTGACCACTGCTGTGTACCATCTTGTATTCCCAGCCACAATGTGCACCTGATCACTGCTGTCTACCATCCTGTATTCCCACTACAATGTGCACCTGACCACTGCTGTGTACCATCTTGTATTCCCACCACAATGTGCACCTGACCACTGCTGTGTACCATCTTGTATTCCCACCACAATGTGCATGTGACCACCACTGTCTACCATCTTGTATTCCCAGCCACAATTTGCATCTGACCACTGCTGTGTACCATCTTGTATTCCCAGTCACAATGTGCACCTGATCACTGCTGTCTACCGTCCTGTATTCCCACTACAATGTGCACCTGACCACTGCTGTGTACCATCTTGTATTCCCACCACAATGTGCACCTGACCACTGCTGTGTACCATATTATATTCCCAGTCACAATGTGCACTGCTGCCTACCATATTATATTTCCAGCCACAATTTGCACCTGACCACTGCTGTCTACCATCTTGTATTCCCAGCCACAATGTGCACCTGACCACTTGCTGTCTACCGTATTATATTCCCAGCCACAATATGCACCTGACCACTCCACTGTCTACCATCTTATCTTCCCAGCCACAATGTGCACCTGGCCACTGCGGTCTACCATCTTATCTTCCCAGCCACAATGTGCACCTGGCCACTGCTGTCTACCATCTTATCCTCCCAGCCACAATGTGCACCTGACCACTGCCGTCTACCATCCTGTATTCTGGGCCACAATGTGCACATGACCACTGCTGTCTACCATCTTATCTTCCCAGCCACAATGTGCACCTGGCCACTGCTGTCTACCATCTTATCTTCCCAGCCACAATGTGCACCTGGCCACTCCACTGTCTACCATCTTATCTTCCCAGCCACAATGTGTACCTGGCCACTGCTGTCTACCATCTTATCTTCCCAGCCACAATGTGCATCTGGCCTCTTCTGTCTATCATCTTATCTTCCCAGCCACAATGTGCACCTGGCCATTGCTGTCTACCATCTTATCCTCCCAGCCACAATGTGCACCTGGCCACTGCTGTGTACCGTCTGGTATTCCCAGCCACAATGTGCACCTGACCACTGCTGTCTACCATCCTGTATTCTGGACCACAATGTGCACCTGACCACTGCTGTCTACCATCTTGTATTCACACCATAATGTGCACCTGACCACTGCTGTGTACCATCTTGTATTCCCAGCCACAATGTGCACCTGACCACTGCTGTCTACCATCTTATCTTCCCAGCCACAATGTGCACCTGGCCACTGCTGTGTACCATCTTGTATTCCCAGCCACAATGTGCACCTGACCACTGCTGTCTACCATCTTGTATTCCCAGCCACAATGTGCACCTGACCACTGCTGTCTACCATCTTGTATTCCCAGCCACAATGTGCAACTGGCCACTGCTGTCTACCATATTATATTCCCAGCCACATTGTGCACCTGACCACCACTGTCTACCATATTATATTCCCAGCTACTTGATGAGTAGTTTCAAGGAACTGCTACTGATCCATTTCAAAGATCCATTTTCTTCCATTTTCTATTTTCCAGAGTACACCTCCGTATATTTATCACCCTTCAATGGAGAGCGAATTTAGAAAGAGAAAGGGGCAAAGAAAATTTGAGCCAAGAGGTGATGACAATAACAGAGAACTGGCAGAAATGCTCATCCGAGCTGTACAAGAACAGTCGCGGTCAGAGCAAGAGGGAGGCAAGAAGTCATTTTCCCGCCACAATCCACTCCGCCATCTCCATCCTCTGATCGACATGATGTCATCACGATCGAGGCGTGGTGGTCCAGCAAGTGCTTCTTCTGGCAGAATGCCTGAACCATCTTCTGGCAGAATTCCTGGACTGTCTTCTGGCAGAATTCCTGAACCGTCTTCTGGCAGAATGCCTGAACCATCTTCTGGCAGAATGCCTGAACCATTTAAAGCTAGCTCAGGGGAAACACCAATGCAACTTGGCTCCACAAGTCCCCCATCTGTGAGAAGACTCAAAACTAGGTATGATATTCCTGTTCCTGATATATATACTGTAGTCAGGAATTTTAAGAATACGTGACCCACCTGAGGTAGTTTTGTACACCCCTTGATAAGTTGTCTTCTGTAGAAATTCAGCATAACAATAACATTGTATATATTTTATGAAAGCGCATGTCACGAGGAATCCACTTTTGTAATTTACATAACTGCAATAATCCAAATTTTTAAAAATGAAATGAAAACAATAGCTTCCATATTTCAATTGAAATTTCGTGAAAACTGTTTTTAACGTATTTAAAATTTGATGGTATACCTTGATCAAAGACAACTAGAGCTAGTAAATGATGTCTCACTTTTTAAAATTTGTCCCTAGTTGTATTTTGATAGCATTTTAACTAAAATGAATATGAATATCTTACAACTTTATACTTTAAAAGCTGAATAATTTAAACACTAAGCCGAATGCCGTTTACTAGTTCCAGTGGTCTTTGATCAAGGTATACCATCAAATTTGAAATACGTTATAAAGTTTTCACGAAACTTCAATTGAAAAATGGAGACTTGTTTTCATTCTATTTTTTCAATTTTGAATATTTTCTACACTGTAGTAGCAGCAGTTATGCAAATTACAAAAGTGGATTCCCCAGGACATATGCTTTCAAAAAATATATACACTGTTATTGTTATATTGAACATTTCTACAGAAGACAAATTATTAAGGGGTGTACAAAACTGCCTCAGGTGGGTTTGGTTATGTCCCCTTGATCAAAAAAGCCTGAAGCTAAAAGTGAAGTCCTGCACTATCAAGTGATTTGTTACAGTAAAAACTTGAAGAAATCAAATCTGAGACATCCTGGCACCAGGGATTGTATTTGCTACCTGCACGCATCCCTGGCCGAATGGATTGCTGGGGAGGGACACATTTTATTTTTCATAAATTTGTACAATAAATGCGTGGCATGAGAATTATTTCTTGCTTCTGATATACGAGACTAATATTCCATTACTGACTTTCTAAAAATATCCAAATTATTTAAAAATCACAAAAGTTTTTCATGGACTACTTTGTGACTTCCCAAGACAAAACAATCCGCCAAATATTAAAATTTTATCAATTTGTGAGTATACTATTATGAGCGAGGTCCCTGACTTGACGTTGATAAATATACGGAAAGGGCTGAATGGAAGAAAATGAGTCTAAGCAAGTGCAATTTCACACATGGGAATAATGTTGTGATCACACATATTGGTACTGGCAGTTGATGGTATGTGATCTATCAAATTTGTTTTTAGAATAGTATCTTTTTAATTTCATCCAAAATATAGTATTCTACCCAAACTTTGAGAGTAGTTCATGGAGTGATTGAAGGTCATGGAGTCAGTGACTGAATGTTCATGGATTGATTGAATGAACATCCATAGAGTGATTGAATGTTAATGGAACAACTGAATGTTCATGGAACATTTGAATGTCCATGGAGCAATTGGATGTTCATGGAGCAATTGCATGTTCATGGAGTCAATGATGAAATGTTCATGGAGTGATTGAATGAACATCTCTAGAGCGATTGAATGTTCATGGAGCAATCGAATGTTCATGGATCCATTGCATGTTCATGGAGCAATTGCATGTTCATGGAGCTATTGCATGTTCATGGAGCAATTGAATCTTCATGGAGCTATTGCATGTTCATGGAGCAATTGCATGTTCATAAAGCTATTGCATGTTCATGGATCAATTCCACATTCATGGATCAATTGAATTTTCATGAAGCAATTGAATGATTATGGAGCTATTGCATGTTCATGGAGCAATTGCATGTTCATGGAGCTATTGCATGTTCATGGAGCAATTCCATGTTCATGGAGCAATCAAATTTTCATGGAGCAATTGAATGTTCATTTGCATGTTCATGGAGCTAATGCTTGTTCATGGAAAAATTTCATCTTCATGGAGCAATTGAATTTTCATGAAGCAATTGAATGTTCATGGAGCTATTGCATGTTCATGGAGCAATTGCATGTTCATAGAGCTATTGCATGTTCATGGAGCAATTCCATGTTCATGGAGCAGTTGCATGTTCATGGAGCAATTCCATGTTCATGGAGCAGTTGAAAGTTCATGGAGCAATTCCATGTTCATCGAGTCAATGATTGAATGTTCATGAGGCAATTACATGTCCATGGAGCAATTACATGTCCATGAAGCAATTGACTGTCCATTCAGCAATTGCATGTTCATGGAGCAATGCCAAGTTCATGGAGCAATTCCAAGTTCATGGAGCAATTCGATGTTCATGAAGCAATTGAATGTTCATGGAGCAATTCTATGTTCATGAAGCAAGTTCATGTTTATGGAGTCAATGATTGAATGCTCATGAATTGATTGAATGAACATCCATAGAGTGATTGAATGTTCATGGAGTAATTGCATTTTCATGGAGCAATTCCATGTTCATGAAGCAATTGAATGTTCATGGAGTAATTGCATGTTCATGGAGCAATTGAATGCTCATGGAGTGTTCATGGAGCAATTGAATGTTCATCAGGGATCAGTTGAATGTTCATTGAACGATTGAATGTTCATGGAGTCAGTGATTGAATGTTAATGGAGTAAGCTTAATTATGTTCATGGATTAATTGAATGTTTGTGGGGTGGTTGAGTGTTGAGTTTGTAATGAGATGTTCCTGGGATATTGTGTGATCATGGACTGATTGAATGTTCATGGAGTGATTGAATGTTCATGGACTGATTGAATGTTCATGGAGTGATTGAATGTTCATGGAGTGATTGATTGTTCATGGAGTGATTGAATGTTCATGGAGTGATTGATTGTTCATGGGTTTGAGTCCTTCTGATCACAAAATTATGGAAAACATTAAACAGTTGGAAACTATAATAGACTCAAATGATTCTACATCTATTAGTTGTTCTTGTTTGGTTATATAGAGGGCATATATAGAGGGCTATATAAAATGATTTATTGATGTGTAAAAGATGTTAACAAATTTGCCTTGCTGCTCTATCATTCCCTCAGTTCACCTGCGCCTTCATCTGGGAGTAAACCGTCATCATCCAGTAGTCCACATTCATGGAGCAAATGAGTTTTCATGGAGCAGTTGAATGATCATGGAACTGTTGCATGTTCATGGAGCAATTGCATGTTCATGGAGCTATTGCATGTTCATGGAGCAATTCCATGTTCATGGAGCAATCAAATTTTCATGGAGCAATTGAATGGCCATGGAGCAATTCCATGTTCAAGGAGCTATTACTTGTTCATGAAGCAATTGCATGTTCATAGAGCTATTGCATATTCATGGAGCAATTCCATGTTCATGGAGCAGTTGCATGTTCATGGAGCAATTCCTTGTTCATCGAGCAGTTGAATGTTCATGGAGCAATTCCATGTTCATCGAGTCAATGATTGAATGTTCATGAGGCAATTACATGTCCATGGAGCAATTACATGTCCATGGAGCAATTACATGTTCATGGAGCAATTACATGTCCATGGAGCAATTACATGTCCATGGAGCAATTACATGTTCATGGAGCAATTACATGTCCATGGAGCAATTACATGTCCATGGAGCAATTACATGTCCATGGAGCAATTACATGTCCATTGAGCAATTACATGTTCATGGAGCAATTACATGTCCATGGAGCAATTACATGTCCATGGAGCAATTACATGTCCATGGAGCAATTACATGTCCATGGGGCAATTACATGTCCATGGAGCAATTACATGTCCATTGAGCAATTACATGTTCATGGAGCAATTACATGTCCATGGAGCAATTACATGTCCATGGAGCAATTACATGTCCATTGAGCAATTGCATGTTCATGGAGCAATTACATGTTCATGGAGCAATTACATGTTCATGGAGCAATTACATGTCCATGAAGCAATTACATGTCCATTGAGCAATTGCATGTTCATGGAGCAATTCCAAGTTCATGGAGCAATTCCATGTTCATGGAGAAATTGAATGTTCATGAAGCAATTATATGTTCATGAAGCAAGTCCATGTTTATGGAGTCAATGATTGAATGCTCATGAATTGATTGAATGAACATCCATAGAGTGATTGAATGTTCATGGAGTAATTGCATTTTCATGGAGCAATTCCATGTTCATGGAGCAATTGAATGTTCATGGAGTAATTGCATGTTCATGAAGCAATTGAATGTTCATGGAGTGTTCATGGAGCAATTGAATGTTCATGAAGTGATTGAATGTTCATGGAGTCAGTGATTGAATGTTCATGGAGTAAGCTTAATTATGTTCATGGATTAATTGAATGTTTGTGGGGTGGTTGAGTGTTGAGTCTGTAATTGTATGTTCCTGGGATATTGTGTGATCATGGACTGATTGAATGTTCATGGAGTGATTGAATGTTCATGGAGTGATTGATTGTTCATGGAGTGATTGAATGTTCATGGAGTGATTGATTGTTCATGGAGTGATTGATTGTTCATGGGTTTGAGTCCTGATGATCACAAATTTATGGAAAACATTGAACAGTTGGAAACTATAATAGACTCAAATGATTCTACATCTATTAGTTGTTCTTGTTTGGTTATATAGAGGGCTATATAGAATGATTTATTGATGTATAAAAGATGTTAACATATCTGCCTGCTGCTCTATCATTCCCTCAGTTCACCTGCGCCTTCATCTGGGAGTAAACAGTCATCATCCAGTAGTACGATGTCTCAAAATGAGGAACCAATGGAGGTAGAATCTAAAGATCTGCCAAAGGAGAAATCTGGTATTTATTGTCTTCTTGGTATACACATGTGCAGTACCTGTCCTTACTGTACATTTCTGATCAGCTGATTATCACACATATATTGTTTGTGGGTGAATGGGGAAGTTCCTCCTGTGAGACGATATCAATTGGATGTGTTTATTCATCTAGTTTTCATATACAGTCAACTCTCCAATAATCCAATCACAGGAAGTGCATTGTCCAACAACAAATAATGGGGTGATCAAATTTATTAGAATGGAATGTTGATATGTTGATACAAAAACTGATCCTATCGATGCAATTTCTTGTACGTTTATGTGGTGATCAAATAAGACTGGTAAAATTTTCTGTTTGATGTGAGAATTTTATTGCTCTTGTTTCGTTAGAAATTTCAACCCTATTAATTGTATCGATAAAGAAAAGGGAATCTTATCCAGTGATAATACAGCCTTTTGCACCATGTACATTATAGCACGGGATAGTTGATACATGTCCATTTAACACTGGGGTGACCAACCCACATGAAGCTTGCTGTACAGTGTATCATGAGTCAGTGTGCCAGATAGATCTCAAGGAATATGTTCAATATGTGGCTGTAATTCTGCTATGAAACAGAAAAGAGTAATTTCTAAGTCTCTAATCCTGGTCTGATATTCGTAGCATGGGGAGATCACATGATGAGTCATCAGAAATATATTTAGAGGTGTTATAATGAATAGTTCACTTTTCAGGTAGACAAGGCAGTCCAGCAGCCAGCACATCAAATGACACCGTGCCAGAACCCACCCCTCAGGTACCCTCAACATCATCAACTGAACATCACACGATACCCTCAGATGAGCCGATACCCTTGCCATGGCCGTCTGCTGTAACACCTCCTGGGGGCACATCACAGGCATCATCCTCACCCACTGATACCCCGGTACCAAACCCTCCTTCAGTAGTTCATCCGACATCAGGTTCAGATGGGGACACCTACCACATTCTGACCTCCCACAATTCCGAGTCCAGAAGTGCACCTCATGCCCAGTCAGCAAACCAACCAACAACCAGTGGATCTACTTCATCAAAGGTGAGTAAGGCTGTATCAATGTGAATATGCCATAGCAATTGTTATATGCTCACCGTTAGATGAACTTGTATGTTGTTATAGCGAGTTTTATCTCTCTGTCTATCCATCTGATGTTTGTTGTCTATGATATCTACAGTTCCATGAGTCAAAGTCTCCACAACAGTCTGCTACGGGGTCAAATTACCAACACACTATATTAAGAGCACTCTCATTGCCCAGTAATTTAATTTAATCAAATCATAGTTTGAGTGGGGTATAGTCTGCTTTGATATGGGTTTTCAGAGCAACAGACTTGTTACTTAGCACACTGCCATGCCTTCTAGACTCACTGGGCTGATATAGTTTGCTCATGTGCATGCGCATGCATTTGGGTTTGAAATTGAGTTGTATGAAATGCCTTGTTAACAGAGCAAGAGGCTACCATTGTATTTTGACTGGGCTTATTGTATCGATTACCCTTGAATCAGTCCCATGAAATGCAAGATCTGAACCCGATTTATTTTGAGATCAAAGGTCAAGGTCACTGTGGCCCAATAAATTGAGAAATCATTCAAAATTGTTACATCCATGCAAGAACTGTATTTCAGGGATGTGGACTGTTAATGAAAGTTAAGGTAGGCCTATACCATGTATACCTCAAAGTCCTGGCTATAAAGAAGCCTGTCAGTTTTATTGTTCATCCATCTGTGTCAACATTTGTTGTCTGTGCACCATCTCCAGTTCAATGTTTTGGATTGGTATCAAACTTGTGGTTGACCTTACACCTGGGGAAAAAGGGTAACATTCATATCGAGATTGAAAGGTCGATGGTTAAGGTCACTATGGTCCCGAAATCAGAAAAGAAAAGGTGACATGGTGTGATAAGAATTCTGCTATGTTGCAAATCAGACTTTGTGGTTGATAAATTAATAGCAATAAGTCCAACTCATAGTAATTTAGAGAAAATTAACATTTCATCACATAAATAGGTATTAGGAGGTGCACAAAGTATGTTCAGCAAGCCTACATAGTTTCAATGATCTACAGTCAAAATTGTTGGACTAGTTGATTATACATTATACAAGATTGTCACTGATATAAAATGAAATTGATGGGGGAAAATTGTCCAACTCCTGATGAATATGACATAATTTTATATTTCATCTCATAAGTAGAATATGCACATCTTCGAAGCATGTTTAGAAAGCTTATCGAGTTTCGAGAACATCCAATCAAAACTCTAGGACTGGTCGAGTGTACATGTACATGAGTGCCAGTGGTACATTGTAATTGACCTGATTGATGGCAAAACTGGTGAAGTCCAATTCATCTTATATTAGAAAAAAATAATATTTCATCTCACAAATAGCAGGTGCACATCTTCGAAGCACATTTAACATGTTTAATAAGCCTGCAAAGTTTCAGGAACATCCAGACTTGGTAGTCAAAGGCATACTTCAAAATTGTTATGTCTGTGATATCTTGGTTACATTGAAAGGATTGCGAGACTGATTGATTTCAAGTATTGTTCAAGTTCCTGACGAAGTATGTCAATTGATTTTGATATCTTTCTATCCATCCATCTGTCCATGCAATAAAGCTGTTCATGGTTGTGGAATGTGACCAAATATCAGGTATATCTCAAACTCATGGCAAAGACAAAACCTATCGATTCAGAGCTGTCTGTCAATCCCTCTGCTGTCAATTAACTTCGTGCAATATCTCCAGTTCTAAGCTATGGATTGTGACCCAAGCTTAGGTATACTGGTACTGGTACCATAATCTTGCAGAAAGAAAACCTGAATGATGTTAAGGTCAATATATCATGATCTGGGTCACTCAAATCCCAAACAAGAATGCTGTGTTGGAGGATCTTTTGTTCAAGCCTTTATATTACTGGGAAGTCTCTCATCTGACCTTATTGCACTATAAAGAGACTATTGTTCTCTGATTTAATCTGACCTTATTGTACTAAGACATACCATTGTTCTCTGCCCTACATCTGACCTTATTACCTGCGGCACGCAGGTCTACGGGAGGCTCGCGTTGTTGTTGTTCTTGTTCTTCTTGTGACTTTTTGAAATGCGCATGCGCTAAGAGAGTGTGATCTCTGCCACACTTTTCTTTTCCCCCTCCAATCTCACATGACAACACTGCATTCAAGCGCGTTTGAATTCATTTGCAACTATATTCGGCGGAATGAATTATTGCTTCGTTAATTTCCGGATTGGATTTATTATACATGAGAATAGTGTGAATAACGTCAAAGGACCTACGAAGTAGGGTAGGCATTAGGACTCCGACACGCACTGGACTCTTGGACCCCCAGTTGAAATCCTGCCAATATTAAGATGGGCACGGCTCAAGTTAGAATCACCAGTGATTTTGATCAAAAATCAACAGAAATTTTCATCAAAAGTAGGTCAGCTTGAAACATGCTGGCAACAGTCCCCTAATGCACCTTCATGCCCAGTGTGAATAACGTCACAGGACATAAGAAGTAGGGTAGGCATTAGGACTCCTACGCACGCTGAACTCGTGGACCCCCAGTTGAAATCCTGCCTATATTAAGATAGGCACGGCTCAAGTTAGTTTCACCAGTGATTTTAATTAAAAATCAACAGAAATTTTCATCAAAAGTAGGTCAGCTCGAAACATGCTGGTGACAGTCCCCTAATGCACCTTCATGCCAAAAATCAAGGTTCTAATATCAACGGTAACACTCAGATATAACATATCTCTCAGATATAACATATATATAAATATTCATGTCCCTGTTCAATTGTTTCTTTGACTGGTGTTTGTACAACAAAATATTGAATCTTGAATGCTTATTTTGCCGACGAAAGGATTCAGATGGACTCACTCATTACCGGACAATTTCAAATGGTAGCCCACTTGGAAGAGACAGAAATGACTATGTAGTATTTAATGAGTTAGACACCCCTGTGCGCGAACAATACCTCGCAGTCGTGCAGTTATATTGTGCACTTCCGGTTACAAGCATGACATTTGGCAAATAGCTATTTTGAATGATTCTCTTTCGGAACACAGCCTCTCTATCCTCATTCTCGCAAGCCAGTGCCTTGATTCGCTGGTATTGATGTTCCCGTCCTCTTCCGCACTCACAATCCCTTTAGAATAGCATAAATCACTTCCGTAAATTCAATATCAGCAGACAATGCGCAGAAACATATTGCATTTGACATCATTCTCTCAAGTCAGAGCCCATTTCTGCTAGAATTTACTGGTTCTATACAAAATTCTATACGTTACTTTGTCAATCAGTTTTACGTATGGAATTACGTCATATATAGCAGATACTGGCCATAGAAACGATCTAGTTGACCTCGTGGCCAAAAGCTAGGGCCTCTGTTTTCCTGGAGGGGTTTTTGAGTTTGATTTTGATACATAGATACCTTTCACATTGACTTCGCACTTGAATCACCTTCGGAATGACTTAGTGACAAGCATATTCGCGAATTGAGTACAGGAAGATATCCATAGATACTGACTAGAAAGGTTTCTTGTTTGCAGAATTTGATTTTAAAGAAAAGAAATTCATAAAATTAGCAACCTTCGAAAAGGCTTGGCCGAAAATGTCAGATGAGATGATATTTCTTAAGAATGAAATAGTTAATCATTTATATAGAAGAAGCAAACCATGTCTTGGTATTGACTTGCTGCGTGGAAAATAGTGGCAAGGAATTTAGTTCGCAGATCATAACGAACGTAAATGCAGAAACTTAATTAATTATTTTAATCGAATATCAAGACTGTAACAGGCCTCAATTTGAATAGTGAAAAAGTGTCATTATGCCTCTTGGACAGTTCGATAAAGCCTCAAATCCCATTCCGTAGTTTCACAGATCGAGGTGATAGATCTGATACTAAATTTATTGAAAAATAACTTTGAAGGAAATATAAATTTTCCATTTTGATCGGCAAATTAAGCGAGAAGGGAGACTGAAGAGCGCAGATTTTCGCGCTATGACTAAATCCTCGAAATTTGTTTGGATTTCCAAATATTTGAAAGCCTTCTTGATTTGCAAAAAGTAACGACTGAACCGAATGTTTTGAAACTTGGCATACACGATACTTGTACCAAAACATTGCCAAAGCGATCATGGTGAGTTCGTCTGTCAAATCGTCGGACTTTGAATGGGGAAAGTGAATATATCTATATGGTATCAGAACTATTACGCAATCCCTACAATTGTGGGTTACAAGTTGAAAATTACTTCCCTCGGCATAAAAACACAGGCAGATTGGCGCTTTTTTCTACAATAACCACTACCTCCTCTGATATGTCTTTCACTGTATTATCACCACTGCCGCAGGTTTTGACTACAATGTAGTCATTTCTCACTTGTTGTACTAAGACAGACTATTGTTCTCTGACCTTATTGTACTAAGACAGACTATTGTTCTCTGACCTTACTGTCCTAAGACAGACTATTGTTCTCTGACTTACATGTACCATGGACATATTCAGGAGAAACTCTTAGTACTTTGCAATAAAATTATGTCATTTCACTTTTACTTAATAATGTCTTTCTCATGTTTGATCACAAAAAATAACTGGTCAAATATGGAGAAGCCCCAAGAGCTAGGTCTTGCTTCTGCATTTCTGACCCGATTTATTTTGTTGTTTCATCAATCAGGTATACATTTGTTTTTCTTTCAGGGAAGGGAGGATACATTTCAGAATGTAAACTCAGGACCTAGTTATGGCTCAGATCGATCACAAGGAACAATTACTTTTACAGAAGGTTTGTACTTACATAGTGATGAAGGAATTGATTTATATCATTACCTCATCTTAATATAAGTACATTGAATTAAGTTAATGATACAGGATTTCCTTGGATTAATGACACAGAATTCAAGTAAGTCAATAACAGGGATTCACGTGGGTCACTGACCCAGAATTTTAGTGAGTTGATGATAAGGGATTCAAGTAAGTTGATGACAAGGGCATCAAGTGTGCCAAGTACTATGAGGCAGTTAAGTGGGCTGATGGGGGATTCAATTGAATCTATGACCAGGGATTTAAGGGGATTGAAGTGGTTCGATTGGGAGGGATCCAAGTGGGTTGATTTCGAGGACTTTCAGGAATTAATGACTGGATTTCACGAGAGGGATTTGATCGATAATCAGGGATTCATGTTCAAAGATGAATGAAGAATGATGAAAAGGAATTTTACTGAGTCAATGACAATTGATTCAAGTGGATTGATAAAAAGAAATGAAGAATTAAGTGATATGGGTCATGAAAGAGAGTTGTGGTGGCTTGAGGAGAAGTGATCAAGTGAGAAGAAAGAGGATTATTGACAAGGTATATAGATGGGTCACTCCATGACAACATAACTTAGAGGATTATTGACAAGGTATATAGATGGGTCACTCCATGACAACATAACTTAGAGGATGATTGACAAGGTATATAGATGGGTCACTCCATGACAACATAACTTAGAGGATGATTGACAAGGTATATAGATGGGTCACTCCATGACCACATAACTTAGAGGATGATTTACAAGGTATATAGATGGGTCACTCCATGACAACATAACTTAGAGGATGATTGACAAGGTATATAGATGGGTCACTCCATGACAACATAACTTAGAGTATGATTTACAAGGTATATAGATGGGTCACTCCATGACAACATAACTTAGAGGATGATTGACAAGGTATATAGATGGGTCACTCCATGACAACATAACTTAGAGGATGATTGACAAGGTATATAGATGGGTCACTCCATGACAACATAACTTAGAGGATGATTGACAAGGTATATAGATGGGTCACTCCATGACAACATAACTTAGAAGATGATTGACAAGGTATATAGATGGGTCACTCCATGACAACATAACTTAGAGGATGATTGACAGAAGCGTGCTGCTAGAGTATGATGTACTCCATGACAACATAACTTAGAGGATGATTGACAAGGTATATAGATGGGTCACTCCATGACAACATAACTTAAGAGGATGATTGACAAGGTATATAGACGGGTCACTCCATGACAACATAACTTAGAGGACGATTGACATGGTATATAGATGGGTCACTCCATGACAACATAACTTAGAGGATGATTGACAAGGTATATAGATGGGTCACTCCATGACAACATAACTTAGAGGATGATTGACAAGGTATATAGATGGGTCACTCCATGACAACATAACTTAGAGGATGATTTACAAGGTATATAGATGGGTCACTCCATGACAACATAACTTAGAGGATGATTGACAAGGTATATAGATGGGTCACTCCATGACAACATAACTTAGAGGATGATTGACAAGGTATATAGATGGGTCACTCCATGACAACATAACTTAGTGGGTCATGGTTCGAGTAGATCAAGTGATGCAAAGCGATTCAATTGAGAAATGGCATTAGTCATGTTACAGTTGGATTCATCTTTAGTACACTTCTACCGCAGGTTAGATAATACAGGAATAATTTACAGGAATTATCTTACAGACTTTCGTTCTCAAACCTTCACATGATGTAATATTTGTGATTCACCAGTACCATGGATCAGGAAATCACTGTTTATGACTGAATGTTGATTATTTACAACTAGACAAATATCATGATAATGACTGTGTTGTAATCACGGTGGTACCATGATGTAAATGCTCCTTTATGGGGGCAGGTTTATTTAACTAAATAATGTTCACATAGTAATCAGAGGTTACAAAAGATTCAGAACAACAGGGAGGTGATTGTCACATATGAAATGAAGTGCTTTGTCAGAACAAACTTTACCATGTCAAGTTTGGTCATGACCACGTGCCAAATCAACAAATTCACTTCCAGGTTATCTGCTGATAATATACCGATTTCGTGTTGACAAATTTTTGATATAAATCATCTCATTTTAATCAGCCCTCAAATGAAAAAAAAAATCATATTTTGTTGCCAGATTACGAGTAAACCACAAGAAGTGCCTGCAATGACAACATTTTTACTAAGACTGGGATGTACATGTACATAAACTCTTTTTATTCTAGAACTTTTTATTACAGTTGTGGCATTTTATGGAATACATTGTAGTTTAAATGTCGGTGTATGGAGTCCCTTTTTATAAAAATGCCTATTTTAGATCCTACCATCCATTAGAGATAATGACAGAAGCATTTTAATTCATACTAGTATTTGTTAATTTGTATCTGTTAAGTGTATACAGATATATGTTCTATGTATGCATGTGTGTATGTAAATAGCAAACTGGGCCTGAATAGGACAATTCCTATTCAAATATTGATAAATGAATAAATAAATATATTTTAGTATCTGTTTTAATATCTACGTGTT
This sequence comes from Hanleya hanleyi, assembly GCA_036873755.1. Classification (NCBI taxonomy): domain Eukaryota; kingdom Metazoa; phylum Mollusca; class Polyplacophora; order Lepidopleurida; family Hanleyidae; genus Hanleya; species Hanleya hanleyi. The sequence continues at coordinate 23,343 of JAVTVY010001363.1, forward strand.
TACTGACCCATTATGTGTGGGAACAAAAACAGGACAGTTTCTATCAAATTATCTTGTGAAATACCACAAAAGATTGTGTAGCTTGAATAATAAGGTATTTAGAGTAAGTGAACAAATTTGTGTATATTTTAATGCTGTATTTTCAAGATTCTGTATTTCTGGTAATGTATCTTATTGTATTAACCAGAGAATGGGAACCTGCGAGCTGTTCATGTTCAAGGAATGCAGAACTTTCATATTGGGTCAACCACTGTTACCCATGTACACCACAACAGGTCATACCCTGATCCCCCACCACCAGAATCATCTCAATATCAATACATCATCACAGGTGAGATGATCTCCACTCTTGTGAGAATTAGCAAACTCGGATTCAATTTTGTATCAAATGTTCATAGTTAGAAACCATTATGGGGTATTTAATTATCCAGCTTGCAGGAAAGACATGTGTTGTAATCAATTCTTGCAATAGGATACTTTATATTTATAACCCTTTATTGTCCCCCGCCTGCCACATTAGTGGGGGAGGGGGGGGACTTAGAAACACCGGGCACCCGTAATTCCGTTATTCTGTAATTCAGTTATTCCGCAATTCTTTTATTTCGTAATTCCGTTACACATTTCTTGTCCGATCAATAACTCGAGAACCGTTGAACTGATCGACTTCAAACTTGCAGAGTGTCTTGACATCGGTAAGTGGACGGTTGGGATTGCTTTTCAGTTACATGCGTAATCCAAAATGGCCGCAATCAGCCATCTTGGATTTCAGCAGTTGTATCTTTACACATTTCTTGTCCGACCAATAACTCAAGAACTATTCAACTGATTGACTGCAAACTTGGGGATTGTCTTGACATCGGTGAGAGGACGGTTGGGATTACTTTTCAGGTATCTGTGTAATCCAAGATGGCCGTCATCAACCATCTTGGTTTGTCAGCAGAACTTTGCATCTTCACACATTTCTTGTTTGACCAACAACTTGAGAACCATTGAACCGATTGACTTCAAACTTGGCGAGTTTCTCAGCAGTTGGATCTTCACACATTTTTTGTCCAACCAATAACTCAGTAACTTTTGAACCGATCGACTTCAAACTTGGAGAGCGCCTTGACATTGATGAGAGAACAGTTGGGATTGCTTTTCATTTACCTGCGTAATCCAAGATGGCCACAATCAGCCATCTTGGATTTCAGCAGTTGTATCTTTGCACATTTCTTATCCGACCAATAAATCGAGAACCATCGAACCGATCATCTTCAAACTTGCAGTGTGTCTTGACATTGGTGACAGGACAGTTGGGATTGCTTTTCAGCTATCTGTGTAATCCAAGATGGCTGCCATTAATGAGGAGTGTTTCTAACTGCACTTTCTGCATAAAAAGCAACATACTCTGTTCGATGCATGGCTCATCAGATATATCTCTATTTCCAAAATCATACCTCTATTCAATGACATGGGATATTATCGACCAAAAAAAATCGACCATAGAGGTCCATGTCCCCTGCAGCATCACTGGTGCTGCTGGCAGGGCACATGGACCTCTATGGTCGATTTTTCATTGATGACATCCCCTAATTTCTCTAATATCATGAAACTGTAGAATTCAGTATCAAAATATGCCTGTATATTTTGTTGTAATTTCTTTTCTTACATTGTTAAACTGACCATTAACTTGTCCTTTTCTTCTAAGCTTTCATAACTCCTAATCATTTTATGCTTTAGAATCTGATCGACCAGTCAAGGATTCAGACATATGCAAAGTAGCATATCACATACCTGCTGAACACTGGAGACGACTGGCTGAAACTCTTGGACTTCACAGAGGTGAAATTGATGCGTTAAATAGTGATTACGATGTGGATGGTGATTATGAAAAGGGTTACCAGGCCATGAGAAAGTGGAAATTGACCAATGGAAACAGTGCTACCTTAAAACTCTTAGCTGAAGCTCTCATTAGTGTAGACCTTCCAAAAGCAGCTTCAACATTGGAGTAAGCGAATGGAGCAAGAGTCATAGTGAACTACAGTATTCAGTAGTGCTACATCTGACTAATAGGTGTGGTAATCCATTCAACAATGTGATGCCTGTTGTCCTGTCATGCTTATTATCCTGTCATGCCTGATATCCTGTCATGCCTTTTATCCGGTAATGCCTGTTATGCATTGTAGCAATGACACTCAGATTAAGTGGTGTGGTGAAGCCGCTTTTTATACGCCCGCCAAAAGGCAGACGTATTATGTGATGGCGGTTTCCGTCCGTCTGTCCGTTCCTCGTGTCCGGTCTTTATCTGGGACAGTTTTCTATCTACAGTTCCAATTTTTGGTGAGTGGATACCCTACGGGGAGACGATGTGTCACGTACCAAATTGAAGGTCAAGGTCAATGGTCACTGACCTAAAAAACAGAAAATCACTGAAGTGTTCGTGTCCGGTCTATATCTGTGAACGTTTTCTAACCACGGTTGCAAGTTTTTGTGAGTGGATACGCTACGCTGAGACGATGTGTCGCGTTCTAAAATTGAGGTTGAGGTCAGAGGTCAAAGGTCACTTTTGCCTGAAATCAGGAAATCATTGATCATTGACAGTTTTCTATCTAGTTCTAATTTTTGGTGAGTGGATGCCCTAGGGGGGAACGATGTGTTACATACCAAATGTAGGTCGAGGTCAGAGGTCAAAGGTCAGTATGACCAAAAAATCAGGAAATCATTAAAAAATTTCAATGGATTCAATAGGGGGAAATGAAGTGTTGCATACCAAAGTTAGGTCAAGTTCGAAGGTCAAAGGTCACTGTGACCCCAAAATCAGGAAATTATTAAAAATAACATTTTTTTGTGTCAGTAGATACATTAGGGGGGCACGATGTGTCAAGGTCAAATGTCACTGTGACCCCAAAATTGTGAAATTGTTAAAAATCATGGTTTTTTGAGTCCATTGAGAAATTACGGGGAGCCATTTTGTGATGTACCAAAATTTAGATCCAGGTCAATAGTCGAGATCACTGTGACCCCAGAATCAAGGTCAAAGATTAGAGTGACCGAAAAATCAGGAAATCATTAAAAATCACTAACTTTTTGTGAGTGAATTCAAGAGGGGGAAATGAAGTGTCGCATATAAAAAATTAGGTCAAGGTCAAAGGTCACTTTGACCCCAAAATCTGGAAATTATTTAAAATAACATTTTTTTGTGTCAGTAGATACATTAGGGGGACACCATGTGTCACATACCAAAATGTAGGTCAAGGTCAAAGGTCACTGAGACCCCAAAATAGTGAAATTGTTAAAAACAAATTGTGTCCATTGAGAAATTACGGGGAGACGATTTGTCATGTACCAAAATTTAGGTCAAGGTCAATAGTCAAGGTCACTGACCCCAGAATCAAGAAATCTTTAAAAATTTATTTTTTGTGTGTCAGTAGATACATTAGGGGGACATGATGTGTCATGTACCAAAATGTAGGTCAAGGCCGAACATCGACATCACTGTGAGCCCCAAAATCATGAAATTCAACCAAAAAAAAATTGTGTCCATTGATACATTGAGGGAAGACGATGTGTCTTGTACCAAAATGTAGGTCAAGGTCAAAGGTCAAGATCACTGTGACCCCAAAATCAGGAAATCATTAAAAATAACTTTTTTTCTGCCAGTAGATACATTAGAGGGATATGATGTGTTACATACCAAAATGTGGGTCAACGATCAAGGTCACTGTGAGCCAGAAATAATTCACATCCCAGAAGAAACCACATTTTCATATGCCTGACGAAGACGAGGTCGTGTAATGCGATTTTGCGTTCTGTCCATTCATCCATTAACATTTGTTGTACATGCGATATCTCTAGTTTCAAGGTATGGATTAGTACCAAACTCTTTGCCATCTTTGCATGGCAAAGAGGAGTTATAAATTTTGAAATCAATTTGTCAAAGGTCAAGGTCACAGTCCCCCAAAACTGAATCATGTTCAGCTGACTATATGTGTAAGGTTGGAATATTCTCTCCCCTACATGTATATGGCATTTGTCTTGTGGAGTTGTCTCCCATGTTTGAAACAGCTACATTTAGTTAAACTGTTGTGAAATAAAAACCATACATTTACTAATTTAATGGGGGAGAGGGGTCCTTTATGAACTTCATACCTGTTTATTAACTCAAGAACAAAGGTTTACTAGCTTCATCACTTTCTTCTTCCTTCATGAAAAATTCTCTCGCCTGAAAGGAATCCATTTGCAGGAAAACTACTATTTTCTTGTGTTTGACTATTGTCGATTTCAATGTTGGATATGTGAGCTCTCTGCTCTTGTTTCAAGGTCAACTAGTTACCAAGAGTTAAGCCCATTTCAGTTTATCATTCAATATAAGATGTGATATATGTTACATTCTCAGAAGCACAAAATCGTACACCTGTCTCTGGATTGCTAGCTACCAATTGGACTGAAGGCTATTAAACAACCGTGAAATTTGGACCAATGTAATTCCAGAAATACGGGCGTATATTGAAGCCACTTTGGCTCTTGTTATTTTATTTTATGGTTTTTTTTTTATTCTGAACAAGGTCAAATTTAAGACAGTGATATACCTTAAACCATAGTGTATCATTGTAGGTTATCCTCATACATGTACCTGAACATGAAACAATTCATTCTCTCAAACTATTTCAACACCTAAAGACTCCCGTCTTCAACAATTAGATAACATTACAAAGGTCAGTTGAGTTCGGTGACTCTGGTACCTTGGTCTTCACTGAAAAATTTGCAAAAAAGAGTTTGACTCTCAAGATTAGGAATGACTTTTGTGCTGACCAGAAACAAAATACTTTGCTTTTGGGTCTGCACATGTCAGTCTGAACTGGACCACAGGAGAATAGAAATTGCTTGGAGAAATAGATCTTTTCTGTATCTTCTATTATGAAATGAAAGTTTCTGCTAGTACAGCTATATTTTCATACCCTAGGAGAATTTACAGATGAATCATGGCAATTATAACCCCTTAGTGTGATCAGCTGCAGTTATTCCACTTGATCATGTTGATGTGACAATATTTCAGCTCGTTTAATCATTTGAGCATTATAAATAATAATATCATTCTGATGAGTAGATACACCATGTATTCTGAGATTACAATTCTTTTGATAAAATAGGACAAAATAAATCATATAATCACAGCATGGACAAATTTACTGCGTATACATAGTGGTAGGCCGGCCAAGACACGAAATGTAACTTTTGATGGCATTGTTTGTTACAAGTGGGTACCCATGCTAAATTAGTTCTTTGTGTGGTTGGGTTCAAGGTAGGAGGGGATACCACCTGGATTTTTTGCATTAAAGGTCATTTTGGGGTCACTTTTGGGGTCAAATAAGGTCAAAATTGGTAAATGTCGTTCCTAAATTAAATTTCATTGTGATGACCGGTATACACACTAATTGGTTTTATGTACTGTAGGGTTTTAACACAGGTATGGCTAGCTCGTTAATTATTGGAGCTGAGGTCATTTTAGGGTCACTTTACGGGTCAAAAATGCAGGAAAATTATGTTTTATTTCATATTTATTGTGCTGTTTATTAAGACTTTTGTATGCAGTACGTTTCAAGGTCGGGGTGGATACCAAGACATATTTGGCAATTTGAGGTCATTTCGAGGTCAAATAAGATCCAAAGATGGCTAAAATATGGGCCTTATAATAACTTTAAAACCGTTTTGTATGAAAGTCCTTGTATAAGAAATGGGTATCAAATTTGAAGCAGTTCTATGGGGTAAATTTTAAGATATGTATAGTGTACGGTATTTCAGGATTTTTGTTTGTGAATTTTGGCAACTTGCATTTTCTTATAGATTGGACCTTCCCGATCAAGATAATTGTTGGTATACGAAGTTTTTTGAGGTAGTTTGAAGTAGTTTGAGTTAACCCTTTCTGGCCTAACGATAGGGGGTTCAGAAATTTAGTGCCCTTTTGAATATTGGCGGTATCACCAGAATGATTGAAAATCAGAGCGAAGACTTTCCGTCGTTTTGAAATATTATATTTGGCTGATTTTAAGCCCATTTCTATAATTCTAGTGATTAACCATCATGCGTTAACTCAAAATGGCGCTCATGTGGGTTCATCAATAAATCGCACTTTTCAGGTTATTCATATAACAGGCATCATTCTAAGCTCATTATACAAATTTATCAGAACCGAGGGATCTCTAAGCATAGCCCAGTATCCTATTCCCATTTTTACATATCCCAAAGATCAAGATTTGATGGTCAAATTCAAAATAGCGACCATATCGGCATATGGGGTCATCTGAAGATCACACTTTTTCCTGTTGTTCGAGCCATTATTCTTACCTCAATGAGCAAATTTATCAAAACCGAGGGATCTCTATGCATAGCCTTACATCTTATGCCCATTTTGAATCTATTTACATATGCCAAAAATCAAGATTTGATGGTCAAATTCAGAATGGCGGCCATGTGGGGCCATCTGAAAATCACACTAAGCGTAGCCCAACATCCTATGCTCATTTGAATCTACTTACGGATCCCTAAGATCAAGATTTTATGGTAAACTTCAAAATGGCGGCCATATGGGGTCATCTGAAAATCATGCTTTTTCATGTTGCTCGTATAGTTCAAGGCACTATTCTTCGCTCATTGTGCAAATTTATCAAAACCGAGATATCTCTATGCATAGCCTAACATCTTATGCCCATTTTGAATCTATTTCCATATGCCAAAAATCAAGATTTGTTGATTAAATTCAAAATAGCAGCCATATGGGGTCATCTGAAAATCACACTTTCGCTTGTTGCTCATATAGTTCAAGGCTGTATTCTTTAATAGCTCATGATGCAAGTTTATCAAAACTGAGGGATCTCTGAGCATAGCCCAACATTCTATGTCCATTTTGAATCTACTTACGTATCCCTAAGATCAAGATTTGATGGTAAAATTCAAAATGGCGGCCATATGGGATCATCTGAAAATCATAATTTTTAAAGTTGCTCGTATAGTTCAAGGCACTATTCTTCGCTCATTGTGCAAATTTATCAAAACTGAGATATCTCTATGCATAGCCTAAACTCTTATGCCCATTTTGAATCTATTTCCATATGCCAAAAATCAAGATTTGGTGATTAAATTCAAAATAGCAGCCATATCGGGTCATCTGAAAATCACACTTTCGCTTGTTGCTCGTATAGTTCAAGGCAGTATTCTTAGCTCATGATGCAAATTTATCAAAACTGAAGGATCTCTGTCAGAGCATAACCCAACATCCTATACCCATTTTGTATCTACTTACGTATCCCTAAGATCAAGATTTGATGGTAAAATTAAAAAATGGCGGCCATATGGGATCATCTGAAAATCATAATTTTTCATGTTGCTCGTATAGTTCAAGGCACTAATCTTCGATCATTGTGGAAATTTATCAAACCGAGAGATCTCTATGCATAGCCTAACATCTTATGCCCATTTTGAATCTATTTCCATATGCCAAAAATCAAGATATTCCGCCTCTGTACCCATTCGTGATAATTAGTATTATGGATATTAATTTATAACCGATTTGTACCCATTTTTGACCTCATTTACCAAAACCAAAAAGTTACCCTAAAATGACCTTAATTTGAATAAATAACGTGTTATCTATGGCAAATTTAAACCTTACGCTACATACAACTAATTCAGTTTGGATACTCATTCGTAAAAGATAAAACTGTGGATATTCATTTATAAACGATTTTTGCACATTGTTGATCGTGTTTGACCCAAAAGTTACCCTAAAATGACCACAATTCAAATAATTAACATGTTATCTATGGATACCTCCAACTGTACACTACATTCGACTAATTCAGCTTGGATACCCATTCGTAACAATTAGTACTGTGCATATTAATTTATAACCGATTTTCAAGAATTTTTGACCTCATTTGATCCAAAAATGACCATAAAATGACCTTAATACTAGTAACTAACGTGTTATCTTTGGCTCTCTTAAACTCTACACTACATACAACTAATTCAGCTTGGATACTCATTGGTAACAAATACTACTGTGCATATTAAGTTATAACCGATTTTCGCCAATTTTTGACTTCATTTGACCCAAAAGTGACCCTAAAATGACCTTAGTTATAATAATTAATGTGATATCTATGACTACCTTACACTCTACAATACGTACAACTAATTCAGCTTGGATACGCATTGGTAACAAACAGTACGGTAGATATTAATTTATAACTGATTTTTACTCATTTTTGACCATATTTGACCCCAAAAGTGACCTCAAAATGACCTGAATTGACCAAAATCAAGGTGGTATCCCCTCCTACCTTGATCCCTATCCCTCAAAGAACTAATTTAGCATGGGTACCCATTTGTAACAAAAAATGCCATCGAAAGTTTTTTTAAACGTTTTTGAGATACTTGGCCGTCATACTATAGTGCATTTTCGTCCATATTGAAGATCTTTGATGGAAATGTTATTGAAATGGTAATATATATTTCTTAATCAGTGAAATTACTATTTATAATTTATTGATGGTGAAGTTAAAGATTTGGATGTATAAGATGCATCAGCTTCAGAAACTGTTGTGGCCAGTGGGAGTAAAAGACTTTGTCGATCAATATACATTTTGTTAGCCGAGAGATACAGTGGACCGTACCAAGTCTGCTACCATACAAATGCAGCATTATTGCAATGTTTGAGCTGATGTTGCACAGTGTTCTCAAGCTGAATCCATGTGTACTGCACCTGACCACTGTAGATACACATATAACTTTGTACATTGCACTTTGATTGGAATTTCAAAGGACACCACCTCTTCGTATGTGCAACAATAACAGAGATGGCCACCACAGGCATTCATGTATCTGTACGACATTCTGTTAATGGAATGTATCGACAGCATTTAAGAAGGTAGAAACTGATAAAAGTACTGATATCTAGATAACTTGATTACTATTTTTCATAAACAATGCTTGATAATGCTGTTAAAATCTTTCTGATTCAAGCCAAATGCAGCACTTGAATCATATTATATATTAACATACTGTTTGATAATATGCAGTTGAAGGAGTGTCATACTTGGGGGCACCTGAACAATTACCTATATCAATGATGAATACAAACATTTACCATTTGTACATACATATATATATATATATATATATATATATATATAACCCCAGACGACTTAGACCTATATAAGCCACTTGCTGAAGAACATAGATGTAAAAGCGCTTTGATTGAAATATAACAGTTTTGGTGATGGCAGTTTTTGTCTGTCACACCTAAATTGTATTATCAACTTGTGCTAGAGTTTTGACTGGATACTTTTTCAACTTTTCATGCTTATTAAACATGCTTCGAAGATGTACACCTATTTGTGATATGAAATATTAATTTTTGTCAAATTTATAAAGTTTTGGACTTTTTCTCGCCATCAATTACACAGTACCAGTGGAACTAAAGTATATTCAACTAGTCCTCAAGTTTTTACCTCTCAGCCATTTTGGCCTCGGGGTATTGTCGTCGCCATGTACGTCCGCCTGTCCGTTGCCGCAAAATTTACTTGCTTGTTCCTACGAAGTAGGCTCTCATTTGCAAATTGTCCGGTAATGAGTGAGTGAGTCAGTCAGTCCATCCGAATCCTTTCGTCGGCAAAATAAGGAGAACCGTTGACATTAGAACCTTGATTTTTGGCATGAACATGCATTAGGGCATTGTTACCAGCAAGTTCTGAGCTGACCGAATTCTGATGAAAATTTGATTTATA
>JAVTVY010001364.1:0-33383 GCA_036873755.1 Hanleya hanleyi
AATTGTTCTCCCGTAGCTCTCCGTATCCAGTTGAATTGATCTGCATATATTCTGCAGATATACTTGACATCTATGCCCTGTAAAAAAACTTTGGAATTAATTTTAAGCTAAATATAACGTATATTATTGAAATTTGGAAACGACCCCCTACAAACGCATAACAATTTGTTTAAATGATCATTTTTTATAAATAAGCATGATCTCTGTTTAATTGTGCTTAAGTTTACACTACAGGAAAGCAAATCGACATACAATTAACAATTCTAGAGAAGTTTCGGTACCCCTACCCCCTCTCCATAAATCGCGACATTTTCTTCAGAGGCACCGTTTTAAACGCCTATATCTCAGCTCTGACCGTGATACAAGATGGCAAACATGGTTTTCCTGGTACTAGAAGGGCATATCTTTCATAAAAACATACCAAACCTTTACTCACAGGGGGGTGCAGCAAAAATCTTATTTTGACATTTGGCTACTAGACTATATGATAACTCAGGACTATCACTGTCACTATGGTAAATTAGGACTATCAATATCACTATGGTAACTCAGGACTGTCACTATGGTAAATTAGGACTATCAATATCACTATGGTAACTCAGGACTATCACTATGACAACTCATGACTATCACTATCACTATGCCAACTCAGGACTATCACGCCCCGTGGGACTTCCGGGAATTGACCTGGGATGTCTTTGTGCACACCGCAGGTCACAGTAAGAATAGGTCTCAGCTCCTCAGACAGCTTGTCGTAAGAAGCGACCAACTGAGGCACCCGTGGGGTTCCCGGTGTGAAAAGGAATAGGACCCCACCTGTGTGGTTCCCGGGTGTGAAAAGGAATAGCACCCGACGTCGTGATATGACTAAAATATAGTTGAAAGCGACGTTAAATCATATTCACTCAGTCACTCACTCAGGACTATCACAATGGTAACTCACGACAGACCTTGCATTTTACGGGGCTGATTTAAGGTTAAAGGATACAATCAGCCCCGTCAAAATGCAAGGCCTGTCACGACTTCACTATCACTATGGTTACTCAGGACTATCACAACTCAGATGACCTCCATTTCACTCTACAACCACCCATGGATGATTTACTGCATAACTCATCAAATTTAAAATTTTCTTATGACATCATATATTTGAAGTATGCATGTTGTAGTGTTCTAGTGCATAATTTTTTTTTTCTCAAAAAACTATCATTTATATTGTATAATTCCAGAATGACAAACTGACAAGTGCATTTGGTAGCTCCAAGAAGAAGCGTGCGATGGAGTCACGACTGAGGCATCAAGTGAAAGGGGAGGCTTTAGAGATGGCTTTAGGTGCTGCTGTGGATCACGCCTTGTCACAGAGCAATGCTGAGAAAGTTACCAGTAAGTGATGTCACCTCTTTTTCTTTGCATGGTACCCTTGATGTGCTGCTGTTTTGCGATACAAAAGTTGTTTTCCTTGGTGTGTTTGAGTTCAGCATACATGCAAAAGTCTCCCTTGAGAGTTCAGCAAATGGAGAAGTTGTCTCTCTTGATGTGCTTAAGGTTAGCACATGTACAAGTAGTCTCCCTTGATGTGCTAACATTCCACATATGCAGAAGTTGTCATCGTTGATGTTCCTGAAAAATATTCAGAGATGTCCTCTCTAAAAGTACGGGTCTGCATTAATGAATAGCTACACTGTTAAAGTGTAACTTACGTTTGATCATTCAGGCCTACGACCTTCGTAACCAAACTTAGACTCATCCTATCGCAGCCCGATCTATTCTAGGTGTTTTACCACAGTAAACAAGGAATTATTTCTTAAATGAACAATGCATTTGACACATGTACATTTCACATAACCGTGGTAAATCATGTAATAATTGCACGGTTAGCTCTATGTTATTGACACAAGTGTTATAGAATTGTGAAAAATTTACCTCAAAACCTGGTAAATGGTGAGCCCACGAGCCATCGTAGATACCCTTGTTCCGATAAAAAACTCTTCTTTTTTTTTAATTTGGCCCTTCTAAAACACTTGTCTGACATATATTCTTTAATGATTAATTTCCCATCATGGTCGGCCCAATTTTGACAAGATCAGTTTCATTCCAAGCCTGTAACGAGTGATTTTATTCCTGTGTATAAATTTTTATTGTTTAAATGATATGTCATGATGAATGTACTCCTGTACGGTCTTATTTTGCAGCCCTTGGGCTCTTGTTTACTGATCCCCCTATGTATTAGCTGGTCTCTCTGTTGTGTTTTCAGTATTGCCTTAGATTGCTGTTAATTTTGTCCATTTTCAGGTCCTGTCAAGTCAGCAGAGACCTCCAGTGTTATTCCTCCTCACAATAAAGATGCTGCCACACCACAGGATGTGTACAAACTGAAAGACAGTAAGCAGCTTTATTTATATATATATATATATATGTACTTGTATGTAGTAATCCCTCTAATAATTCAATTTCCCTATCAAAATGCAATCAGCTGTTCTAATAAATTTGATCACACTGTAAAATCATTGAAATAACAAAGAAATAATGGATTATATGCGTGATTGTTGAACCATCTTGCCAACTTCCTGTTCTATTAAATTTGATCACCCCCTTATTTCATGGTGGGAAATTTCACTGCCTGTGATTGAATTATTAGAGGGATTACCATATGTTCTAACAATTCAAGCATCCTTCAACATTTGGGTCAAATTTTGATTAACCTGTATAATAAACTTTCTCACCTTTCAATTTTAAAAGTTAACAGCTGGTTTTGCAGGCCACCAAAATACCAGCCTCTGTACCATTTATCAGCATGCTATTCCAGTGATTTTGACCACCCGATTATTTCCTAGATGGGCATCTGCACTTCCACTGATTGAAAACACTGTGTTGTTTTGTAGTCATTAGCTCTGCTGAAATGGATGCTATGTCTAACATGGCACAGGTGTTGGTGGATTGTGGACGGAGCCAGATACAGGAATGGAGGACTCAATCAGAGTGAGTAAAATGATGCACAACATTGGTGTCTGGGAGTTTGTTTGTCATAATGGCTTCCATGATGGCTATCTTCTGATGATACATCCGATAATTTCCCTAATAGATCGATCACTGGAAGTGATATTTGAGATGTTAAAACAGATTGAAAATGAGTGAAAAGTGGCAATTCCCAGGGAAATCATTGATGACCCCAAATGCCAGAGAAAGAATCAGCAAGGGTCCAGTTTCTTGTACCGGCACTTGCAGCCAGGGTGTGATTAAATACAATCCAGCCAATACGGAAGTTTCCATTCTGTCATGATAAGAGTATTTTCCCGTGTCCGCCAGAGGACGTTTGAATCGGGGAGGACAAAATCCCATACAATGTATCTTTCTTGTAGCAACGTTTTATTGTGACGTCATGCAACGATCAGATATGGCGACAGCAGCATGACGTCAACAATGGACATCACGCATTATAATAATGATGACTCACTGGCGTTACAATAGAACATGTCGCCTTGAACCTGGATATGGCCAAATACAAAATATTACATTGACAAGTGTGGTCTGTCATGCCGCCGAACCCAATCTTGAAGGTATTGAATTGTCGTTTGCTCAATATATTGCACTGTTTTGATGACACCTATCTCTTTTCATCTTATCCAGTCCACATTTTGTCCCCCCTGACTCAAGCACCCACTAGCGGACAAGGGCAAATTACTCGTAAAGTCTCAGTTGGGAGACTTCGCTATTGGAGTTTGTATAAGTAGAATTATCCCATAATCAAACCTGATCTATCCGTTTGATCCACTCCAGTGAACAAAACAAGATAGTGTTCCCCTTCTCCTCAGAAGTTTATGCTATGAAATGGAGACCACATGCAACATTCTTGGCACTCCTTTTTACCCCTCTGCCTGATCGGGCTCAGGGGTATTCTTGTCACCCCATCTGTCCGTGCATCTGTCCATCTGTCGATCCTCTTTTTCCCGGACTCGCATATCTTGAGAACTACTGAAGGCAGGCCGACGAAACTTCTGTCCAATATAGAATGTAATCTGTAATCTGTAGATGTGCCTTTTGTATGTTTCGTTGGCCAGATCCTCGCCTGTCTTCTCAAATTTGGTATGAATATACCATGCCATGAGGTGTCGCTGGGATTGCATTTCGACCACTTTCACCAATAGGTGGCCCACCTGGTGTTAAAATCATATATGCATTTCTGGGCAATAAGTTGAGAACCTTTCATTGAATTCTTTTCAAATTTGGTATGTATATACCATGCCACGACATGTTGCTTGGGATTGCATTTCACCCACTTGCGCCTGGAGCTGGCACCACCTGGTGGCAAAATTTGTTTCTGGGCAATAACTTGAACCACTCACCTTCTTAAATTTGGTATGAATATACCATGACATGTCACTGGGCAGGGTATAAATTCAGTGGCGAACGGTCCTTCAGGTTACGCATAAGTTGCCACATCTCAAATTTTCGGGAACATTTTTCCGTTCGCCAGGATTAAATGCAGCAACAACAGCAACAACATGAAAGCTTGACATTACCTTAAGTAAATCCATAATTTACTTGTTCCCTTATGAAACATAATTATACAAATTAAAAACGTGGTAATCCCATCATACAAAAAGATTTGAGGTTCAGTTTGCATTAATATCATAAGTTGCATGTGTTAGATTACTGTCAAACTTCCTGCAAGCGGCCTACGGCTATAGACAGCGCTGCCTGCGTGCCTTGGCTCGATACAACAAACCACGTGCGCAATGTCCAAATCAAGCAGCTCTGAAATTGTCAACCTGAAGACTTTTCTGATATGGGATTTCTTCATTATCATTTGTTTTCTTCGTTTCCCTTATACAAAAAAAAATTAGTATGTGGTAAATGAAGATAAGTTATCAAATCTGCAACATAAGATTTGCAGCCAAGTATATAGCGAGAGTTCTCATTACGGCCCGTATGAGATTATGAAGCAAAATTTCGGGCTATTAGCAGACAGTTCCTTTAGGCCCTGATCAATAATTGGTAATTATGGGGATGGGGTGAAACACAATAATAGAAGCAATGTCAACCGACATGTTAAATCAGACTCCCTTCACGACTGGGCAAAGGGAAAATTCACAACGTCCAAAATTTCTGTCGAAACTGAAACTGCTGCCGGGACACCTTCTAAATGGTTTGGGAAAACTCCACCACCAGCTGCCACATCTCAACCCTCCCATGGCTCCGGTTTACGTGAGATGTTTATGAAGAAGCCGAATACTAATACAGCTCTGGCAATTGTCATGTCCGATTCTGCAGATTTGATGGAATTGCAGGAGAAAAATGGCATCAAATTTGTGAGTGAAAAATTATCACAAAATAAATCAGCTCAATTTTTTTTTTTTTTTTAATTTAAACTTTCATAAATGGTATTTTATTTTCTTTTAAAGGGTGAAAGTCAACCTTGATCTAGGGGCTTTCAGGTGCTGGGATATGGCTCTGATAGCATATCTGAGCATCTAAGGGTCTTTGGCAGCTGGGGCCCTAGGCTATTGTTACCATAGGCGGGCCCCAGACCCATCGCTGCATGCGGCTCAATTCCCTGGACCGGTGGTAACCTATTTTATCAAACAGGTTATCACCTGTGAAAAAGCGGTAACCTATAAACAGCTTACCATGACCATACCTTAATTTATACCCTGCTGAGGATTGCGTTTCGCCCACTTTCGCCAACATGTGGTGCCACCTGATGGCAAAATTCAAAATTCATTTACAGGCGATAACTTGAGAACCACTCTTCGGATATTTTTTTCAAATATGGTATTTATATACCATGCCATGAGATGTCCCTTTGGACTGTGTTTTGCCCACTTGTGCTTACAGGTAGACCACCTAATGGCAAAATCTAAATTTGGTTTCTGGACAATAACTTGAGAACCACTCATCACATTCTTCTCAAATTCGGTATGCAAATACCATGCCGAGATATCGCCGGGGATTGTGTGTCTCCGGGCAATAATTTGAGGATTCCTTGTCAGATTCTTGTCGAATTTGGTGTGCAGATACCATGCCATGAAATGTGGCTTGGCTGTGCATTTCACATGCCATAACTCTATGCTATGTATCTAAACTCCTACATCGATACAAACATCTTGGGCTGGACTGTTAAGGAGTTGAGGGGTTGTAGCACCTCTAGTGCCTCGTGTCTAGATTTGGAGTTGCAGACTTCAAGTAAACAGTTGCAAGTTAATATGATTAAGCTGATAGGTCCAGACATGCTTCATGTGCTCTTAGTATGTCCATCACTGTTTGTTTCCACTGCCACCGACGTTTGTCAACAAGGCCAAATTTAGCATGCGTGTGATCAACTTTTTTTTGGACGGATCTACGGAACATCAGGGGTGATTGAATTATTACAACTTCCGATCTTATTAGGGCAATTGATTTATTTGAGGAATCACCATGCACATCGTCAAAAAAGCTGGGACAGGGATCATGAGTTGTGGGGGAGGGCTCAAGCTGGGATAGGGATTAAGTTGTGGGGGAGGGCTCAAGCTGGGATAGGGATCATGAGTTGTGGGGGAGGGCTCAAGCTGGGATAGGGATCATGAGTTGTGGGGGAGGGCTCAAGCTGGAATTGGGATCATGAGTTGTGGGGAAGGGCTCAAGCTGGGATTGGGGTCATGAGTTGTGAGGGAGGGCTCAAGCTGGGATAGGGATCATGAGTTGTGGGGGAGGGCTCAAGCTGGGATTGGGATCATGAGTTGTGGGGGAGGGCTCAAGCTGGAATTGGGATCATGAGTTGTGGGGAAGGGCTCAAGCTGGGATTGGGGTCATGAGTTGTGAGGGAGGGCTCAAGCTGGGATTGGGATCATGAGTTGTGGGGGAGGGCTCAAGCTGGGATTGGGATCATGAGTTGTGGGGGAGGGCTCAAGCTGGGATTGAGATCATGAGTTGTGGGGGAGGGCTCAAGCTGGGATAGGGATCATGAGTTGTGGGGGAGGGCTCAAGCTGGGATTGGGATCATGAGTTGTGGGGCAGGGCTCAAGCTGGGATTGGGATCATGAGTTGTGGGGAAGGGCTCAAGCTGGGATTGGGGTCATGAGTTGTGAAAGGGAGGGCTCAAGCTGGGATTGGGATCATGAGTTGTGGGGAGGGCTCAAGCTGGGATTGGGATCATGAGTTGTGGGGGGAGGGCTCAGCTGGGATTGAGATCATGAGTTGTGGGGAGGGCTCAGAAGCTGGGATGGGATCATGGGTTGTGGGGAGGGCTCAAGCTGGGATAGGGATTAAGTTGTGAGGAGGGCTCAAGCTGGGATAGGGATCATGAGTTGTGGGGGAGGGCTCAAGCTGGGATAGGGATCATGAGTTGTGGGGGAGGGCTCAAGCTGGAATTGGGATCATGAGTTGTGGGGAAGGGCTCAAGCTGGGATTGGGATCATGAGTTGTGTGGGAGGGCTCAAGCTGGGATAGGGATCATGAGTTGTGGGGAGGGCTCAAGCTGGGATTGGGATCATGAGTTGTGGGGGAGGGCTCAAGCTGGGATTGGGATCATGAGTTGTGGGGAGGGCTCAAGCTGGGATAGGGATCATGAGTTGTGGGGAGGGCTCAAGCTGGGATTGGGATCATGAGTTGTGAGGGAGGGCTCAAGCTGGGATTGGGATCATGAGTTGTGGGGGAGGGCTCAAGCTGGGATTGGGATCATGAGTTGTGGGGGAGGGCTCAAGCTGGGATTGGGATCATGAGTTGTGGGGGAGGGCTCAAGCTGGGGTAGAGATCATGAGTTGTGGGGGAGGGCTCAAGCATGGACATCGCTGTTCCACTTGAGGTGGGGCTAGTCAACATATATGAGGGCTATCCGAAGACAACATAAAAATACAAGGCATTTATTTTAACAGGTACTACAGTTATGTGTTGGATCATGTGACAGTTTTACCTATAAGAGAGGAGTCAAGAAGACACAAAGCTGTTTTACTGCTCTATCTACAATACTTGATCAAAATGTATCATCTTAGGGCATCAGATTTAAGACAGAGAGGTATGTATGCAATAACCGTTCATCTTTGATGAAACAACTGGTTAAATAACAGTATCAGTCTGAACAATACATTATTAGGATCATCAAAGTGAATAATATCAGAAGTGAATGAACTAGAAGTCTGCATCATGACATTAGACCAGCTTGGATGCTAGGGCAGCATGGTTTGTACCATGTTTGTCTGGCACAGGAGGTAGATTAAAGTGCCAAACAAATTAGGCTCTCTAACGATCCATTGTGATCACTAGTGTCTGTAGAGTCTAATTTTCAAAATTCTAAATTCAAATTGTTTTGTAGTTTTGGTTAGGTTTTTGTTAGGGTTAGGGTTTTGCTAGGGTATGTTTGTTTGGGTCACCGTGGCCAGGTGACCAATAAGGTTAGGTGCGACGTTGAACTTCAAACAACCAACCAACCAGCTTGGGTGCATTGGCTACTACCGCCTTGCTTATGACACATGATGTGACATAGTTGCGCTGTAAGATTGGTATGTGTATTTATATCCTCAGAGCCGCTTCCTTCAGAATGGCCGGACAAGGTTAAGAAGAAACTATATGATGAGTTCACCCTTAAAGTAGGAGGCGATGGTAGAAAAATTACCAGGTGAGTTGCAAGTTCTCTAATACTTTATACCATAGCACACCAAAAATTGACAAATTTGAAGAACATTTCAATATTATAGTTTCATCAAAATATCTCCTGAAAGCAGTTGCATAAACTTGGAAATGGAAATATATACATGTCATTGTCGCTACAACGTATCAACATCTCAAATAGTGTGAGACAAATCAGTCAATCGCAGCGCTTTTCTATACCACTCCTCGGCTGGCCATACTGAATTGTCTTTGGTGGTGGTTCATTTGATGTTTGCATTTAGACCTATTTTGATGACCACTGGTTGTGAGATGTAGATGCATTTATTATACACCATCCGACTGCCATCCAATTGCCAAGAACATTCAAAGTTTACATATAACCAAGTTAAGATTGTATCTCCATGAGCATTCATATACCATCACAATTTACTGAGATTGCCTTCTAAACTTTAAGCAGACCTGCAAGAAAATATATAGTTTCAGATCTCTATAGTATTGACACTGTTTTAAACAATTAAGCGAGACATTTTCTTTCCTCATATCAATTTATGCATTACGCATGTATGTGGGGAAATGCTCTGTCCTTGTTTCACATAAGCTTTCATTTGTAATATGAAAGTAGAGTGTAGTGAAATGTAACTTCATAAAAACACCTTTGAATTTAGCTATGTTCAGAAGCTATGATACATTTTCCCCCTTTTTCAGGTGTATGCCCTCCAGATTAAAAGATAAACTAGTTTGTTATATTTTAGTGCTGTGTTTGATAATAGATGAATTTCAAATGGACTTGGGGGCTATACAAAAGGATCTGAAAATTGGCCAACAAAGGTAAGAACATGAAGGTTTTCGGAATACATACGCCTGTTTTTAGGGGTTGATTCAGAAAAAAGTGACATCAGTGGGGACATACACTTCACATTTTAATCTTGGAGCCATTCGCAAATTTCACAGTAGTAAAATTACCAAGACACTAAAATTTCCATTGGTGATGGGTGAAATTTTTAGTTATATTTTTAGGATCTGTATGCCACTGCTAATTAAAGCATCATAAAGCCGTCACAGTGCAATAAAAGTTCAAAGATCGAGTATGACGTTGCAAAGCATCATGCCCGGAATGCCAATGCACGTTTTGTGACGTCGTCTCAGGCACTGGGGCCAAGTGCAGGTGCTGTCCCGTTTTTTCAGAGAATGTCAAAAGTGTGATTTCAATGCCTGTGATATTGAAAAATGAGGTCACAGAAAAAAACCGTTCACCATAGTTGATCTCAACTACTAAATAACTTCAAAATATGTTATTTGCTGAATATTTTTTAAATGACACTACTACCCTTTAATATTGTGACCCCTTGTATCTGGGAGGAGGGCTCTTCATCATGTTCATGAGCTGTCTTGCTAAACACTTCATGACGTTTAAGTACAGATAAATCATACCTTGTCATTTTGAGTCTATTTGAATGGCACTCGCAAAGCATCATGTCTAAGTCCTGAAAGGCGGCCACGGCAGTTCACTCGCATTTCTTTACCATTGACATTTTGCCTGAAATGAATTTTCTTGTCAAATGAGTAATAAAAGTTTCCTGTTTTGTCTCATCTGACTTCATCGCAAATGCAGCGAGGAATATGTAAGCTCATGACTTTACTTGATCACCAATGACCTTCTTCATAAACTTGAATTCAGCAAATGTTTAAATTTACTCTCTAAATCAATTTTTTTTCTGTTAACTTCTGTCCATTTCAGACTGATCACATTCATCCGTGCGCTGGGTTGTAAATTTTCTGTTCACAAGAAGACCGAATTTGGCGAAACTACCACAACACAGTCTGCCAAGTTAGAAGTTCCATTGACATTTCCAGAAATTCAGAAAAAGATCCCCAAGATGAGGAGATGAATGTAACTTATTCTATTTTACAATATGTAATAAAATGTATCAACCTGACTTCTATGAATACATTATGGTCATATATTATTCATACAGATATGCACTTTATTTGTATATATATACATTTTGCATGTTCACCATTGAATATCAATGTTGAAACATGTTCATGGAGAGTTCTCATCAATTAAGGATGTCCGCTGCTGGTGAATCAAAGTGATTCACTTTTTGAATAATATGTGTTGTTGCATTCATAATTGTGTAATATGAGGAAAAACAGAGTAAAAAATATAGGTTGGTGTGCATTTTTCAGCTGTAGGCAACATTATGTGAACTGACCCATGCTCCATTTGATATTAATCCGGAAAACATAGGGAATAGCCCTGGTTTTGAAGCATATTCATGAAAAATTTGTATAAATAGTTTTTAACTTTTTCCTATATTTTAACGGCTTGCAGATAATCACAATGTCTATTAAAATTGATCAAATTGAATGGATGTTGCTGTGCAAAATTCTTGACGAGAAGGCTTTTAAAGGAAATCCCTATCTCTTAACCTAGGAAAGGGAGATAATCTAATAAGAGAAAAGGGCAAAATGGCTACGTAAGCCAAAAATCACCAGCAGACATCCTTAATCATATTCGAGTCAAAATCAACCACATGACCTAGCATGGTTTAGTGAGGTTTATGCGCAGATGTGGCGTAGGAGTGACTGACTGACTGATTTCAACTGCACCACGAGATGAAGTGTGCTAGCCTGATATACTGACAGTTGTGAAGTTAGAGTGAGAGAGTCTCTCCCTTTCTCTCTCTCTCTCTCTGTCCTAACTTCACAACTGCACCATGAGATGAAGTACGGTAAGTTCCCTAAGTATTCGTGACCGGAAGTGAATATCGCAGTCGTGAAAAACTGACCACTTTCGAATAGTTTGTGCAGGTCAGTTCAGAAAAACGGACGTTTTCGTAAATTAGAGTCCCCATATTAAATGCCCATACCGTTCGACAATGAAAGATCACAATACGTCGACTGTGGTGTTTCTTTAACTTTGTGATATTTACCCCAGACAGCACTCTTAAATGATATAAGATCGACAACCACGAGACATTCACTATACTTTGTGTGTAGAATGAAGCTTAATTTACTTCGACGAAGTTCACTGGTACGAACACGTGTGGTCGAGGGGAAACTCCGAAGCAAAACCCAGGAAATGTTTGCTGTGCGTTTAGATTTGCGAGGCAATAATTCGCAGTTGATCAAAGGATAAATAAAGCATTCTTTCTGCTCTTTAACCATTAAATTAGGTTCGAATAATTGACTGCAATGATCGGCTGACAATGAAGAGATTAGTTTCATCGGACGCCCGACCAATTTAAAATCACAAATTCGCGTATATCCTTGTATTAGTACATACGGGACAAGGGCATATTCTGTGACTTAGACATTCTGATATTTTCTTTATTTTCCCTTCAGGACATGCTTGAAGTCTTGCAGAATTTTTTTACGGCCGAGAAGACTAGGCACAACTATCCCAGTGACGCCAATGATGTTTACGTGAAAATATATAACGATCTAATGAAGAAACACAGATTACGTCATTTTCAGATTGAGAATCAAACCTAATAATTTCTTGATTGCTCTTCACAGGTAAATATTGTGGAAGGGCTTTTCAAACTGTTTATGTCAATGAAACGAACAGCAAATTAAGCAAGCGCCCGACACTATCTGAAGACCCATATCAGGGCCAACTTGACTGAGACCCATATCAGGGCCAACTCGTCGGAGACGATATACAATCTTCCCAGCTGGAACGAGCTCCTCCCGCCATGAATAGCGGCTAAACGAAAGACATGAATCGCTTGCCCATTCTAACAATTCACTGTATCCCTTTGATCCTTTATTAACAAATGTATGAAAATACTTTCATAGAATTAGGTGGGGTCTGTAGACATGGAAGAATGAAAGTTTCAACATGCCACGTGTTGGTTGTACATTTTCCCGCCATACGGAGTTGCAATAACATCACATGATCAATACTTGGATAGCATGGCACGTGGGTCAAACTTTCGCTTGTACACGGTTCCCGCTTCATAATATATTCAGCCAACACAACCTCAATATATTATGCCTTCGTAACAGTGAGATCACGACTCACATGAAAAATTTTAAAAAATTGGTTCAACCTGTTTCAGATTTAAATGTATTCTGGAATATTTCTGACGAAAGACAGATCGATAGATGATGATGACGAAACAGCCAAATGTACAACCGTGTTTTATCTAATATTACCTCATGGGTTCAGCAAAATTAATTCACATTTCAGACAGCATAATTTAGAGAATAAGTAGACAGAAAACCTATTAGTTTATTCCATCTTTTTATTTTTTTAACTTTTAATCTCAACCCACTATTCCGACCTCTGCTTCAGTTGCTATCAAACTACCGCCTATGATCTCGGCTATCTTACGTAAACGTCTCTTCCGACATTCAACTTTTGTGTCAATAATCAAGTCAGAAGTACCGTAATATCTTCACTAATAGTGTAAAAAAAAACTCACTCAAAACTTCTAATTTTCAAGGACTTTCAAGGCCTTTAATTTTCAATATAAAAATTATGCACTTTTACAAACTTTTAAGGAACCATGAAACAATGACACCATGCACAATGACGCCGTTTCACGCTTTTTACGGATATGAAGATTCCGATGCAGCCATTTGTCACGGTTAATCCTGCACGTCACAGCTTGCCTTTCATGATAATTCTCTGAATAATATCCTTGTTTCTATTTTATCCAGGGGTGATTGAAGAGAATAGGTCTGTACTATTGCTTGCTCCTGAAAAGTTGAATACAAGAGCGCAAACTTCTTTCGGTAAAATATTCTGAATCGCCGCGTTCGTTGGAAATGATACGTTTCTAAATTATTTTTGTCTGAACAGTACAAAATATGTTTTCAGTATCATAGCTGGGAATCTCAACATTCGTGTCTTAGGAAAAAAAAATCCGAAGTCGGACCCAAACAGGCGCGTTTCTGGTTTTTGGTTGAGGCGCACATGGCATGCAATCGCCAAAATTAATGCAACTTGGGGTTGATCGTAAATCTCTACCCCGCGACTAAGAAAATCAGTGGTTCAAATGTCCGGTCAAACTTCAGCATTATATTTTTTTAAGACCGAATGAAACGTAACTTCCAGTTCTTCATTTTGATATTTTCAGTATAATATCGAATGTATGCTCTCTTCAATCGGCAATGTTTAATATCGCACGTCCCCGTAAACCGGCAATATTCCCAATTTAATGACCATGAGAAATCGCGGTTTAAACATTGGATACATTTCGTTTGAGACATAATGAAAATCAACTTAGTTGTTACAATTGGTTATGTTCAAAATGCTCAATAAGTTATCAAATACTAATTCTAAGGAAACTGGTTGATCTGGAAGTTTTTCCATCGCATAACTACATAATATTATCAATCTCGCGACCACGATAAATGGGGGATTTTCGAATAGTTAGGACCGCGTTTTTTCGCGAATGGACCGTTTTCGATTACTTAGGGAACAGTGTCACGTGACTTGGCGAAAAATGCCCATTTTCGAATTTACTTAGGGTCGCGAATACTTAGGGAACTTACCGTATGCTAGTCTGATATACTGACAGTTTTGAAGTTAGAGTGAGTCTCTCCCTTTCTCTCTCTCTCTCTGTCCTAACTTCACAACTGCACCATGAGATGAAGTGTGCTAGTCTGATATACGGACAGTTGTGAAGTTAGAGTGAGAGAGTCTCTTTCTTTCTCTCTCTCTGTCCTTACTTCACAACTGCACCACGAGATGAAGTGTGCTAGTCTGATATACTGACAGTTGTGAAGTTAGAGTGAAAGAGTGTCTCCCTTTCTCTCTCTCTCTCTGTCCTAACTTCACAACTGCATCATGAGATGAGGTTGGGAGGTGTGTAGTCCTAATTTCACAAATATGTCAAGTATGAGGCGCCGTTTGTCACTTTCTGGCTTAATCTATTTATTTATTAATATCTGGTATTTATCAGCCAGATATATAAATCCATTAAACATGAAGGTGAAATAAACACTGGTTTTAGTAAAATTTAAATCCTATATCAGCGAAAATAATGCGTGAAAGATTTATAAATAACTATTTTAGATTGCTAGATATATATATATCTAGTTACGTTAGTTTTTTTGGGATATAAATTTATTCAATATCCTCGATCAACGATCACGTATTTATATATCCGACGATGCGTATCTTGCTGATATATATATATTACAAATTGTGTTGTTGGAGATATATATATCCTGTCATCGCCAAAGTTCTGATATATAAATCTTGAACTGAGAAAGTTGTGGATATATATATCCTAGTGAAACATGCTAATGAGCTGCGATACGTATTACCCCCAAACCGCTGATGTCACCCGAAGCTCTCCAAGTCTTATCTTTACTGCGCTGGCACGTGTCATGTGTGGGCGAACACTGAACAGTCTTTCCAAAGAGTCCTGCTGTGTTGTAAACAGGCACCAATATGTGAACCATCTATCAATGTTATAGGGGAAATTTCTTTAGGCAGTTCTTGTACTCCCATCATTGAGTAATAATAAATTCTATGCTCCCATGATGCAGTCAACAAGTTTAATCCAATGATGATATTTTAATGATGATGATGATAGAACGATTTCAGATAAGGCATATAATCATGCTGTCTAATTTTTTTATAAAGAAATAAATATTTTTACTTTTGATTTTCGTTTTCGGTAATTTCGGAAATTGAAATATAGAAGTGGTAAGTTCTGCTTATTTGGTGTTTGATTTTTCACTTTGACATAAGTCAAACATAAGCGAAAGCTTAAAGTTCATTTTTTTAAATTGTGGTTTTCCGACTTTTTAGAAGGCCAAGATGATATAAAGGTAGCACAGCTTTTACCTGAGAAAAAAAAACCCTTCCTGTTACATTTATGTTTGTGTCATTAGCACAGACAACAATAAGGATATAAGCCTACCGCAATATCAGTTCAGTCAATATGACGTAGCGGGCCTACCGTAATAGTCGGGTGACAAAATGTCGAAATTTGTTGTGGCCTTCTCATATATTTTAGTACCGTAGCAGTTTTCTAATTTATATCATTATGGCACCTTTACATATATTGAAAAATCCTGTTAAATTGTATACAACCAAAAAGCAAAACAGCCAAAAGTCATTTGAGAGGAAAATCGATTAGGTCGAGGCTCCTGATTGAATATTTACAGATTATAATCTATGCATGAAGAACAGTTTAAGTTACATTTCATAAAACATGCGGATAGAAAATCCATGCATGAACGTACAAGGCTAACAGCAGAAGGAGTTTACTAGGGTAGGTAAAATCCTATAATAATTCAAGCACCAAATACAATAACCTTTAATTTCATGAACAAAATTCAAATCAGTCGTCTAATAAGTTTGTTAACTCTTTCCCCCATATAAGCGGGTTTTGACGGCTTGTGTCGATCCCCATGTAAGCGTGTTTTGACGGATGTTCGCCTAACCCATGAAGACGGATTTTGACGTGTCACTGAGTTTCCATGTGATGGATTACTTTTGCAATTTTTTGCGTTTACTTTGAGTAAAACCTAATTGAAACTATACATTTTCAGAAAGCCAAAATTTAAATAAATCTGACTATATAGACTGTTGGTATGTTTTGTAGTAAGGGTAAAATGAAATCGGGAGAGGAACAGAAATAATCGATGGAAAATGCGCGATTAGACACCAAATGTGTTTGGTGTGCTTCAAGGGAAACGTTTGAAAAATTGTAAAACCTGCTTCCAAATTCCTGAATATTTCACGTAACGCGAGTATAAACTACCAAAGTATCTAACCTTGATGACTAACTCGTCAAATCTGCCCATCTGAGTTTATTATAAACATTTCCCGGGACCTGTTGATCTCCCGTTTTAAAATTTATCCGCCCTTCTTTCACCACGCTGTGCTTCGTGGACCCGTGGCCATGGCGACCACGCGCAAATAAACCGACTGCTCCAATCATGCCGGGCCTCTGAAAAGGTCGCTCAAGGTCGCTCAACCTTGGGCCAATCAGTGATGCTGTTTTACTTCACCTTGTTACCAGCCTTCGTTCTCCTTTAGGGAAGTACATGGGACTTTTTCAGTTATAGCTCGTTCTATACCTGCCATCTCATGATGTAACTGCGAAATCCCGAATGTACGGAAAATAAGCTTTACAATGGTATACGATAACACAGGAATTGCAGCGGAACAACAACAACAGAACGCTGCAAAACGTAGCTAAAATGCGACAATTTCTTCGGTTTTTTCGTGATTTCCAACAGACGGAAAGCAGACACAACACATTTTCTCGCAAGATTACTTATTTTTATATTAAACGTTGCTGATATTGATATAAAACGTGAACAAATTACGTAGAATGGGCCTGTGGGAGACCATTGGTAAATATTTTTCCACATGACATGGGACATAAAACGGGATATTTTACATCGCTGGAAACGTATGAAAATTGAAATCAGTCCATGGGTTAAAGACCTACACCATTACAAATCTGTTATGGGTCAGAGAGAGAAAATTCTCCACAAGTCTATGGGGGAAAGAGTTAATCCTCTAGACTCATTGAAATAACCAAGAAATAATAGTTCATCTGCATGGTTTCCAGGGGTTATTCTTGACAAAAGTTTTTCATCTACTCAATTTCTGAATACAATAAAACTCAATTTTTTTGCCTAAAACTCAATTTTTCCCGGTTTTCATCGAATGAAGTGTGAAAACTCAATTTTTCCCAATTTTCATCGAATGAAGTGCGAAAACTCAATTTTTAGTGCCTTTTCATCTTAGAAATAGGAATAGCATGCAAAAAAAATTCATGCAATACCCCAAAAAAAAGAGATTGTGTACGGGCGTTTCAGAGGTATATTTCTTCCAGCGTAAATCTAAATGATGAAAAATTCTTCTGTGCTTGAAAACAGCTGATGCATACACAGGTTTGCAGTATGCATCTCAAATGTCAGTTGTATGGCCAACATTTTGGTTGGCTTTCAGAAAAATGAAAATAAAATGCGCCCTCCATCACGTTTTTTTTCACCCCCTCTACAACATTGTGTTGTTGTTGTTGCGCAGCAATACCGAACCGACGTGTTGTGAAACTCAAAGTTCTTGTCTCGCATTTTCGATTACATAATCTATTACAAAATCTATTCATGGAGACACTTTACATTTCTTGACATCTGGCAGCTCTACTTTCACTTTCAGCGACGTGCAAATGCCTGCGTCTGACTCTCCCCATTTACTGGAGTTTATTATTGATCATCGACGAGGAGTCAACTGTATGAATGTCTCCATGCATAGATCTTTATTCAGTTCTTTATTTTTCTACGTTCAGTTTTTCAGCATTTTAACTGTTACGCTGCGGCGAGTCGTTCAAACGGCTCTCGTCTTTCTATGCGGCGAGCCGCGAGTACAGCGATGTACCATTCTGAAATCGCTTTTTCAAATTTAACAAGCATGAAACTCGATAAAAACCATACATATATTGTTAGCTAAGCCTGATTTGATTTCTTGAATGTAAACTTGATATTCTGTCTCAGAATAACGAAGTCGGGAGGAAGAAATAAAAAAAAAACACCAACGGAGATTTCCATAAAACGTTGTCGAGAAGCCGCCCAGAAAATATAAAATACTCACAGAAAACCCCTTCAAAATATATGATTCTTTGGTATAGTTGAAGCACAGAAGCTCAGTTTATATTTCCAAAGTGCGGGTTTCGATTAAATCCGCTAAACAAACTTTATTTTCAAATTTCTTTCGAGCTTCTGCGCCACGTAATTTCGTTGCGATGAGATAAAAATGGCGTTTCCCTCAGATCAGCTTGACGGCTATGGCCAATGATGTAGGTCACGTTACCCCGCTTGTCCAATCAAGGTAACCGATACAGGATCGGCTGTTACCGTTACTAGAGAAACGGGAAAACACCCCTTGCAGTTTTTCGATGTTATCGTCTGTTTGATTGGCCATCGGTCGAAATCACGCATTCAATCAGAAACTACAAGGAATTCCCTTAGTCCGGTACCCAGCTCCCATAATGCACTGCGGCGTAATGGGAGTCTGGTATTGGCCATCGAATGGCAGCCTCCAGCGGGAGATTCAACATGGCGGCTGCCCAGGTTATAGGCATAGGACGATGTCAACTTCGCCGTTTTTCTGGTAAGTTTACTACCGGCAATTTATGCCGTCATGATGTAGCGATTCCTGGTACACCGCTCGTCATTTCTGTATATCACAAAGCATTTGCCGGCTGATGATTTTTGTCACAGCAGTGAAACTAGCCCATGTTGTTGTTGTTGCATGCAATAACATGTGCGAGATAAATGCACTCACTTGAGAAAGAAACTATCTCAAAAAGCGCCCAAATACCAATACAATGGACGACTTATATTTTCTGATAATATTATCAAGTATTTGAAGTTACCAGCGGCCTTGATTTTTTAAGAAAAATCCTAACTTCTGTGAATCAATTCAATTTCATTGGAGGAGGGGGGCGTGACTGGGGGGGGGGTATTTTAGTTTGGGGTGCAACTTCGGATGTATTTCATGTATAAAAGATTTAATAAGCATCAAATCATAGTTTGTTGTTTCTCAAACCACATGTACTATCTCTGTACCAGCTGTAAAGGTTTCCATCCTCCAGCTAGTAAGCAGTCAATATTTCAGAGTAAATTAATTCTGGATTGATTTATGGGCTGCAGCACATAAAGTTGGCACCACTCCCCACATATTTGTTATGCTAAGTTTTGTTTAAGGTTACTTTTACCGTTACACCATATAAATATAGCATTGTACCAAAATCCTTCTCTCTTCATTTATTGGCAGCCACACTGTGACACATAATGCCACAAAATCCCTAATCCAGCTGGTACCAGGTATGTATTCATCCTACTAATATTACGATTCTATGGTATTTTATAATATCAAGATACTATGATATGAATACTATAATTATATGATATTTCAAGTCTGCACATTCACCATCATAATAGTTATTGATGAAAAACAAAAAAAAATGATATTTTTGTATATTGTTAAAAAGGAAAGCAATTGACTGAGTAGGCCACGTTTTTAAATTTCTAATTGGGATCTATTTCTTTCGCAAACATATGGAACAACTTCTTTATTCAAAATACAGCTACTGGTTGATTACGATATGAATCCCTTCGACAAAACATTGCTCCATTGAGAGGTTATTCATGTACGGTAATACAATCATATACTAATTCACAGCTTCTTGTCATGCTTATAGGTGACTAAATCCACTAAATAAACATGGTTGAGTTACAATCCATTCATGGCCAATTAAGATCCATCAATTTTTTTTTTCATTTTTCATGATTTGCTTTCTACATAGACTGGATTAAGTTTTCATTGTATACATTCTCTAATTTTTCCCTCGACTTATCATGTACCGGTAATGATGTTTTCCATATGAGTTCTGACACTATAAAATGAACTGGTATATCATTGTTTTCCAACCTGCAGGTCACAGATTCTGCCACATCAACACTTTATCGATGCAAGATGATACAACAGGACACAAGAGGATGTATTACAGTTCAAACTGGATATCAGCCACAAATCTGGCATACAGACTTTTACACATGTAAATGACCACCTGCACTGTAATACTTGTGTGTGTCAGGCAGGCGGACAATTTATCAAGGACGGTTTCTAGCTCAACAGCAATGCCAGGCATTATTCCTTGACTCAAAAGAATTGCAAGTACTATTTGGGGCACTGGATTAGTCACATGAAGTTAAGAATTGTTATACATGTAGTAACAATATTGATATGTAGAATGGGATTTTGTGGATAATATCAGATGGAAGTATGACAGTCCAACATCTCCACATCATGCTCTCCAAATCTCCCCTTTCCAACTTTAATTCTCAGTCAGGTGCATTGATGCCCAACTTCCAGTGTAAATTTGTGGTCTGTGATCTACCTGTCTCCTGCCTGTATCTACAGCATGGGGAATATTTTAAACTAGCTATAAATTGCATCAAATTATGTGAAGAAGGGGAATGCTAACATTGAAGGTAATTTTGGGAACATAAGTTAAAAAAAAGTCCAAATATCACTGATTAAAACTTTCTCCACACTGTAGCCATAGGATGGGAATTAGGAAAAGTACAAACTGTAAATTTCATCCAGGATTCATGCATTATTGTACCTATCGTTCTGCCTGGGGAATCTTTTGTCTAAGAATTAAAGTAGGTAAGCTGCTGTTAAAAATAGACTCGGCATATATCATACTGAACTGAGGCAAAGCTATTGTTAGCACACTCAACACTCGCAAAACTATTTCAGCATACCCCCTCCCCTCTCTCTCTCTCTTCCCTCCCTCCTTGGGGAACAAAAATTAACAGAAAGTGCATGTTACAAATGTAATATACAACACCGGGCAGTAGTAGGATTTAGTCAGACTTGTGACATATGATGTCGCACTTCGTATTAATATGTATTATGATTCTTGATAGTTCAGATCAGGCCACCAATACACCGCTGGTCTCTACATGTATCAACCCAATTCCCCATTGATCACAAGTTTATCAAATCTCTGCCAACTAGTTTTGATTGGTAGCGGTCCAAGCTTGAAATATTTTGATGGAAAAGATTAGAAGCTGTTAGTTTTGGGTTTGTGTGAACATGGTGAATGCAGATACTTTTTCCACAACATTTTCAGCATAATTATTTCCCTTGATGCCAACATTGAATGTGTCTGTAAAATGCTGTTAGCTGTTGGAATAGTTTTGATATCAGATCCTATGACTCTGCATATTTCAGTTTCCTGAATTGGGGCTCTTCAAAAATAAAAAATAAAACTTCTTGGGATCTTTGACCAGACACAAAGACTATTTTCCAAGTATAGAAACCCTTTGAGTCAAGAAGACAAAGGCAATTTCTTTTATTCAAAATCTGTACATGTCAACCACATACAGAAGAACACAAGTAATATGTACATGTATCCATAATTTAAGATGATAAATTACATAACAGATTCGTGCCTCTGATGTTCATTTACCTTTCTACATGTATGCTAACTCCTGAAATTCACTATGTACCCAGTTATGTCACTTATGTGGTTGGCTTACCTTAGTGTCATCTGAAATCATGGTATTTTTTTCCTTGAGCTGTTGAAGGGTGTTGGATTCAATCACAATAATCAACATACATGTAAGTGAGATAAGCAAGTGGACTTTTGCAACATCATATTTATGTGAACTTGTATCAATGTTCAACTGTATGGGTCTCTAAGACATTTACCACTATATGATACATATTGACTGTGATTAAGTCTTATCATGGTCTCTAATATATTGTAGAATACTGAATACATAACTGATGTGGACCAGCAAGAAACATAACTATCAGATAGTATTATTTATTGTTTGTTCTATATTATTACAACTTTTCATTTGCTGAAATTCAGACAATAGTTCCATCAAGCTGGTGCCTCAGGACTGACAAAGGTTGGTGGATGCCCATGAAGGTGACATGTAGTTGTACTGCAATCATCAAACTGGCACACCTGATTATGACCTAGAAATTGAACAAGAATAAAAAGTTGTAATATAGTATATTATTTCCGATGTCCTTGTAACTTATGGAATGAATATTTTGCAACCGAGATTATGTGGCCGGATAAATAATTTGCATTTGCCAAATTATTAGGACCATTTGCTGATGGAAAGAGTGTTCAGAGATGAAAGCCAAAATTGTTATATGATGTACTACTGTTGCCTGTAGGCAAATGATAAATTTGGATCAATTGATTGGGTATGATATGTAAAAACAAGAAAAATAAAGAATAGTGTTTGACACTTAATACATGTGTCTGCTCAGACTTCTTTAATTGTCATGATTATGTATCATTGAGATTTTACTGGGCTAATTAAATAATATATCATGTATGTGTGAAATTTGTTCATACATACCAGTGGAATCAATACTGAAAACTATCATGGTGTTGAAGCAATGGTCAAAGATGACCGCCTGTAAATAAAGAAATGGAAATGATAAATAACCATATAAAATGTTAATTGAAATTGGTACCAAATTAAAAGGGAACAAAGTTATCATGGGGAAAACTGATCTTTTATTCTAGCAGTACATCATATCAGAACAATTTCTAAACAATAAATTAAAAGAAACCACAAATGTAAAATGCTTTTTACTTTGTCTCAGTTGAAAAAAAATCATTGACACTGTTTGAATTGTTCTTTCATTTGCAGTTTTTTCTGATGGGTTAATTTTCATTTGAAATTACATTTTAACATTATCACTTTATTCATCACCCTTCCCCCAGCACACTAATTCCAAGTTTCTCTATGTCGATAGTTGTTGATGTGATAGGTCTTGATGTGTCTCTGTTCAATGGGTTGTTTCATATATAACAATAGATTAGTCACTATTAAATTAAGCTCTCTATAAAATATATTATTCTAATTACTCAGTGCATATACATGTAAGCTACATGTAGGCATAGAGTTAGTATAAAGCATGTTCCTCAGTAACAAGCAATCCATTTTAATCAATGATCGATGCAGACATGGAGTGTATTTAGGAACAACATACCAACTGGATTTTAAACTGCAGTCTCCCAAGAGATTTGTGACAAGTTTGTGTCATGGGCAACAGCTGCCAATAAACTGCCACAAAATTTTGCAAACATATGTTTGACAACAGCGGTATTTTAAACTTAAGACTTGAGTCCAGTAATTCATTTGGTATATTCAATAATTAATTTTAATTCACTCTGCTGAAAAATGTACAGCTACTGCAGAATCAGAAGATTTAGTATGGTACAGATATGAAAATTGAATTGGAAATTCATATGATTTGAGAATATTAGATACTAGGAACAGTGATACCAGTCGGTACACGAACCCATGTAAAGACATTGTGCATAATCATTAAGATAGAATTTATTATTAAAAATATTCGGGCAATTGGATATATTTTGACAAAAACCGGAGGATGTAAACATTATGGAAATTTACATGATACACGAGTTTTGAGAAACAATAAATATAAAAATCAAATGCATCTCAAGAAATGCAACCCGAAATAAAATAAAATACCCCCCCCCCATCTTCCCCTCCCCAATCCTGGTGGCTCTCTCTGGGTACTCCCGGCTTCCTCCACCAGTCAAACTGTCTGTCTCCATAAGAGCGAAATATTCTTGAGTGTGACAACTGACCCCCCCCCCCCCACCATCATCTGTACACAGGCCTATTACTGGCATTTTAGATTTTTCCCCTAAAGAAACAGGCGGTTGGATAATGTCAGTGTCAAATGCTTGAAAGTTGTATCGACAAAAATAGGGCATCGTCCACTGTGTTTGTATTTGGGCGAATTTTGAGATCGTTTTCCTCCCCCAATGCGTACATTTACCTCGCACATGTTATTGCATACAACAACAACAACATGGGCTATTTTGACTGCTGCGACATAAATCATTGACCGGCAAATGCTTTGCGATATACAGAAATGACGAGTGGTGTACAAGGAATCGTTGTATCCCGACGGCATAAATTGCCGGTAATAAACTTACCAGAAAAACGGCGAAGTTGACCTCGTCCTATGCCTATAACCTGGGCAGCCGCCATGTTGAATCTCCCGCTGGAGGCTGCCATTCGATGGCCAATACCAGACTCCCATTACGCCGGTGCATTATGGGAGCTGGGTACCGGACTAGGAATTCCCTTTCCAATGAAACGTCATACGCCCGCATGCAAAGTGGAACAAAACGTAGGCTGTGCGTATAACAACAACAACGCACACATCGCTCTTCCACCACGTGAGTGCAGTCTTTTCTTTCTTCTCACGAGCTGTATTATCTTTGCATTTCGTTACAGAAACTCAATTTTATTGAAGGAAACTCAATTTTTTCGCGCGCCTACGGCGCGCTAATGTCCGAAAAATAAAATACTCAATTTTTTCATGAAAAACTCAATTTCCAAAAAAACGTCAAAACTCAATTCTTAATTGTTTTTCATCGGGGTTACCCCGATGAAAAACTGTCAAGAAAAACCCCTGGGTTTCTGGCCATTTTGTCAACTTGCTGTTCTAATAATTTTATCACGCCCTGACTTTTTGGGGAGATATTTCACTTCTTACGATTGAATTATTAGAGGGTTTACTGCAAACGCCGCACCGTCTTTGATGATAACTAACACCGGTGGAGACTCATGTCCACTATATCTACTATATGACAATCAAGATTTTGTACAAACATTACCCCCGGAGGATAAACATAAACTTCCTGTCAGTGGACCATAAATTTTGACACCTTGACATTTCTTGCCCTAGCTGGTCATTTCTAAAACCACAGCAAAATCGACGACGTCACCAGTTACTCATTAGCATATCTTACTTCGGATATATATATCCAATACTTTCTTAGTTAGGGATTTATAAATGAGAACTTTGGCGATGACAGTATATATATATCTCCAACAACAGATTTTGAAATATTTATATATCAGTCAGATACGTTACGCCGGATATATAAATAAGAGATCGTTGATCGAGGATATATATATATATTGAAGAAATTTATATCAAAAAAAATAAGATAACTAGAGATATATATATCTCATATATTTTCAAATACGTATTTATAAATCTTTCACGTATTATTTTCGCTGATATAGGATTTAAATTTTACTAAACTCAGTGTTTATTTCATATCCATATTTAACGGATTTATATATCCGGCTGATAAATACCAAATATATATAAATAAATAAATTAAATCAGAAAGTGACAAACGGCGCCTCATAGTCAAGAGCTCAGGATGGATGGTGTGATAGTCTGATATATTGACTGTTCACAACTGCACCCCAAGATGAGGTTGGGAGGTGCAATAGCCTGATATATACTGACATTTGTGAAGTTGGACTGAGAGAGTCTCTCTCCCTCTCTCTCTTAACTTCACAACTGCCCAATGAGATGAGGTTAGGAGGTGTGATAGTCTTAATTCCACAACCCTGCCAAGAGCTCCAATTTGAGTGTGTGATAGTCTGAAAAACTGACATTTGTGAAGTTAGGACTGAGAGAGTCTCTCTCCCTCTCTCTTGTAACTTCTCAACTGCGCCAGGAGCTGAATTTTGGAGGTGGGATAGTCATAATTCCACAAATGTGCCAAGAGCTGAGGTTGAGTGGTGTGAAAGTCTGATAAACTGACTGTCCTGAATTCACAACTGCACCAAGAGCTGAGGACAGAAGGTGTGATAGTCTTAATTCCACAACTGGGCCAAGAGCTGAGGCGGGGTGGTGTGATAGTCTGATATACTGACTGTCCTAACTTTACAAGTGTACCGTTAAATGAGGTTGGAAGGTGTGATAGTCCTAATTCCACAACTGTGCCAAGAGCTGAGGTTGAGTGATGTGAAAGTCTGATATACTGACTGTCCTAAATTCACAACTGCGCCAAGAACTGAGGTCAGGAGGTGGGATAGTCCTAATTCCACAACTGCGCCAAGAACTGAGGTCAGAAGGTGGGATAGTCCTAATTCCACAACTGTGCCAAGAGCTGAGGTTGAGTGATGTGAAAGTCTGATATACTGACTATCCTAAATTCACAACTGCGCCAAGAACTGAGGTCAGGAGGTGGGATAGTCCTAATTCCACAACTGTGCCAAGAGCTGAGGTTGAGTGATGTGAAAGTCTGATATACTGACTGTCCTAAATTCACAACTGCGCCAAGAACTGAGGTCAGAAGGTGTGATAGTCCTAATTCCACAACTGTGCCAAGAGCTGAGGTTGAGTGATGTGAAAGTCTGATATACTGACTGTCCTAAATTCACAACTGCGCCAAGAACTGAGGTCAGAAGGTGGGATAGTCCTAATTCCACAACTGTGCCAAGAGCTGAGGTTGAGTGATGTGAAAGTCTGATATACTGACTGTCCTAAATTCACAACTGCGCCAAGAACTGAGGTCAGGAGGTGGGATAGTCCTAATTCCACAACTGCGCCAAGAACTGAGGTCAGAAGGTGGGATAGTCCTAATTCCACAACTGTGCCAAGAGCTAAGGTTGAGTGATGTGAAAGTCTGATATACTGACTATCCTAAATTCACAACTGCGCCAAGAACTGAGGTCAGGAGGTGGGATAGTCCTAATTCCACAACTGTGCCAAGAGCTGAGGTTGAGTGATGTGAAAGTCTGATATACTGACTGTCCTAAATTCACAACTGCGCCAAGAACTGAGGTCAGGAGGTGGGATAGTCCTAATTCCACAACTGTGCCAAGAGCTGAGGTTGAGTGGTGTGATACATGTAGTCTGATATACTGACTGCCCTAAATTCACAACTGCACCATGAGACGAGGTTGGAAGGTGTGATAGTCCTAATTTCACAAGTGTGCTAAGAGCTGAGATTGGATGGTGTGATAGTCAGATACACTGACTCTCCTAACTGCACCATGAGATGAGGTTGAGAGTGTAAGCATGAGTGCGCCCGAGGTCAACTTGAACTCGCGAAGGGTTACGAACTGTGACGTAATAGATTACGGACACTAGCGAGCGAGTCGGGCAAGGCGTGATCGCCATTGTTGTGTAACACGCTAGCAGACGGCTGCGTGACACGAAGCTGTTTTGTGAAATTTCACCGTGTTTACTGTAAGTAGACTACTCCTGATTGCAGAGATCTGTATTTAAAAATGTCGTAGAATTTGATGGTATGCATGTTATCTGCACTCGAAGAAGTTAAAACAGTGAAATCATTGATTTATTCAACGTGCAAGTTGAGCACATGTTACCGCCGTCATGTTATATGTATAGTCAGGAAGTCAGTCATTGCATCGTCTGTTGTCAAGCATTATGCACTCCGATTGTCTCCAAATTATATACGGACTTTACTATAATTGTAAATGAGATAATTAATTGTATTTTCATCAAGTAATTCATGATTGCAAAATCGAGTAGTAGTATACACAGCGCAAATTAATACATGTTGCGCACGGCATACTATTTGGTAATAAATTAGGAAATTCTTCATGGATCAGTTCCGGACAGATTAGGTGGAAAGTAGAAAAAGAATTATTATTCCTGATTTTCTTATAAACTTGTATTAATATAGGGAATGGTTCATGGTCCAACATGATTGTGTCAATCGATTATGGACCACTGAAGACAATAGATAGAAACCCTATTGTGATTGTAAATATTATATTTCTGTATTCTTTTTCTTGTGAACAGTTTCACGGTTTCTCAACTTGTATACATGGTATACGGCCTGTACTAATCCCATGCTATATGAGGGATTTGCCAGTTGGCGTGATGGCGACTCACTAGCCAGCCTCACTAGAGGGGAGATAACCCAGTTGACGTACTGATTTGTTCGGTTATGGAGTATCTCACATGGTTGTGTAGCTAGGGGTGAGTTCCCCTTTGATTTCTTGATTATTTGAATAATAAGATGTGATTAGAAGATAAGGCCAAGACATCAGGTATCGACTAATTGTTCCATCAAGTTGATTTAACAGATTACTCCTACATTCCAATCAACTATTATATACTAGGACTTGACATGTATAGTAGTAACAACAGACAAGTTGATTCTCATTATTAATAGTTTATTTCAACCAAACATTGTTACAATTAATGAAGTTAATTCCCATTTCATCGTTACAGTTACAATTTATATAAAGTAACAGGCTCAGCGGAGAGTGATCTCCCTTGGAGATGTTTTGACACCATTACATGGTGATAGTCATTAATAATGGATCATTCCTTTAACGACTGATAAGTTGCTATAATACAAAGATATATAGCTGTTACCTGGAACAATTGTTTTGTAAAGCAATACATTTGCCCACTATGATTGTAAACGAGGGTTTATATTCAATATCTGAACGTCACTGTTTCATTGTGATTTTTCAGGGTTTTTGGTGCTATTAAACAACCCATATGGAGCCCAGACAATTGTTGGTGTTGTCTTCTACCCCCTCACTATCCCTGCTACGATTACATGGTGTCAGAAGTGGGATAGTGCCGGATTCATTACCCCCTAGACTGCATGGAGAACGGGATGACATTGCACCCAGATGGCCTGCCACTTGTTCCTCTGTGCCCGGTACAGATACGTCGTCGTGCCTGTGTCTGATGAACAGATGTTGGGAAGATACCCAAACTCTACTGCTGAAATGAACTAAGGAACTGAATTAATGAACTGAACTGTCTGAACTGCAAGGAAAATTACAGTTGGAGGAAACAGTACTGGAACCTTCTGATTGGTATCGTATGTTAGTTAGGAAAGTTGATTTGAATTGCTATGAACTGTTATTGAATTGTTTTTTTTATATGAATGAACTGTTATTGTAAATTGAGTTAACAGTTGTTATTGTCACCAAAATGTCTGATCCGGTAGAGGATAGGGTTGAAATTCTATCTAGAGAGATGGATGCATTAAGGATCCAGTTACGTGCCCAGGCTGAGCAAATTGGGCAAAATGTAGGCACACCTCCCCCTGTTACTTCAGAGCAAAAGCCTATGGTGGTATTCTCCAGTACTAAATTGGAAAAATTCCGGGATAAGCCACAGAAGGCTACTGACCCAACCATCCGTGAATGGGTAGCAGATATTCGGAGCCACAGTAAATCTAGAAAACTTAGCCAAACAGATTTTGCTACATTTATTTGTGACCACCTTACGGGTAAAGCGCGACTCGAAATCCAAGGGCGAGGTGACAATGTGAAGAACAATCCTGAAGAAATCTTAAGGATCCTGCAACGAGTATTTGGGGACGGCGATGAATTACCTGCCTTACAACAGAGGTTCTTCTCCCATTCTCAAGGGACTGAGGACTTGGTGACGTGTTCGTTGAACCTCGTGGAATTATACGACCGAATCGTTGAGCTGGATGATTCGTTCAAAGCTTGCAGAGAGAGTGCGTTAAAAGGACGCTTTGCGGAGTGCGTCAGCGATGAAGGTCTCCGCAGAGAACTGCGAAGACTTAACCTGGAGCTACCTAGTTTGTCGTTCTTCGACTTGCGAGACCGCGCTGTGAGATGGCTGGGTGTGTCATCTGGAAAGTCCAATATTAAAGTTGCTGTCTCCCATGAAACTGGAGCCGAAAGTGAATCACTCCTTAAACGGCAAGAGGAGATGATCGCAAAACAACAGAAGCAAATAGAAGATCTGCTGGCGTCCGTAGAGAAAATCAACAACAAAAACACATGTTCTTATGAAAAGACAGAAACCGGAGTCAGAAGATGCTGGAATTGTAACTCTACCAAACATCTAAAGTTACATTGTCCATTTCCGAAGAAGAGTTTCCATGAGAAACCACCTACAACCAGGCCTTTAAACGAATAAACCCTGTCATGGAGAGCAACATGGCAGGGTCGAACTTTGATGGTGGCTCAATACTGCATAAAGCTGTGGGGACATGTCCCGAATCCGTGGTAAAGCTGGATGGAGTAGATGTTAAGTGTCTTCTTGACACAGGGGCTCAAGTGTCAACGATGGTGGAGTCGTTCTTTAACACTCACTTTTTGGATAAAGGTGAATTGGTGGACATGAAGCCCTACTTCAGGATCTACGCAGCGAACGGTGAAGACATCCCCTTCTTGGGCTATGTAGAGTTCGATCTGTGTGTGTCAGGTGAAATGTTTAAAGATTTGGGATTTGTAGTTGTCAAAGACCCGGTGGATATTCGGATGCGTGAACGCAAACGTAAAGTTCCGGTAGTGATAGGGTCTAATGTGTTTAGGGACATGAAACGGACATGCAAAACTGACTTCGGTGGCCAGTGGGAGCAAGTACTGGCAATGTATGAGGAAGCTAGAGTAGAGGATGTTGATTCCTCTAGAGAACTTGAACCGTGTCGTGTTCGTGTGGCGAGTAGCAGACCTGTGCTTGTGCCGGCACACTCCTTGCTAGTGGTAGAATGTTCTGTGAAGCCCGCCAAAAGGGAACCATATCTTGCTGCTGTCGAGCCAAATGACGACATGGTGCTACCTAATGGACTTCGTCTAGGGCCTTCCTTTGTGACTGTCGATGGCTCTGGAAGAATTCCGGTGCAGATCGGAAACTTCGGTGACTACGATACTTACCTTCAGCCCAGGACGCCCATAGGACTTTTGACTTCTGCATCTCCAGAATCCAATTTTGATATTGTGCAAGTGGGCGCTTGTGAAATAGAGGTCCGCAGAACAGTTGGTGAATCAATTCATGCTGTTGTTGCTGAAAACTTGATATCAAAGATGGAAGTGGGTGATGGAATCAATGATAGTCAACGGGAAAAACTGAAGGAGATCATAGAGAAACACCAAGGAACCTTTAGCCAAAGTGATGACGACATTGGGTATTGTGATCTAATAGAGCATAAGATCAACACTAGTGATGATGTACCTACTCGTGTTCCGCATCGACGCATACCTCCCCATATGTGGACAGAGGTCCGGGATTATCTTCAGAAGGCATTGGATAACGACATCATACAAGAATCATCAAGCCCTTATGCTGCCCCAGTTGTCCTAGTGAGAAAGAAGGACCAAAGTTTGAGACTTTGTTGTGATTACAGAGCCTTAAATGCGAAGACACGCAAGGATGCTTATCCCCTACCCAGGATTGAGGAAGCATTAGATGTCCTGAAGGGTGCCAAGTATTTTTGTAGCATTGACCTGGCACATGGCTTTAATCAGATACCCGTTGCAAAATCGGATGTGGAGAAGACTGCTTTTCGGATAGGAACTGGAGGATTGTATCAGTACAAACGCATGCCGTTTGGCCTTACTGGAGCTCCTAGCACATTTATGCGCCTGATGGACAAACTGTTCGGGGACCAAAACTTTCAAACGATCCTTATATACTTGGACGATATCCTAATTTTCGGGTCTACCTTTGACGAAACACTAGAGCGTTTTGATATGGTGCTGACAAGGCTCAGAAATGCTAATCTGAAAGTCAAGCCCAGTAAATGCCAGCTGTTCAAAGAGCGACTCCGGTACCTGGGGAACATAGTATCAGAGAGGGGTGTGAGACCGGATCCCGAGAAGACAGCCGCAGTTGAGCAGTGGCCTCAACCAAAGACAGAAACCGAACTAAGAGGTTTCTTAGGTCTAGCAGGATACTATCGGCGATTCGTGCGTGATTTTGCAAAGGTAGCTGCCCCTCTTCACGCTTTGCTGAAAGGACCTAAGAAGGGGAAAGGAAAACGATGTAAAAAGTCCAAACCATTGGGAATTGGAGCATGGGATACCGGTTGCGATGAAGCATTCTGTGAGTTGAAGTCCAGGTTGACATCCGCCCCAGTATTGGGATACCCGGACTTTCACAAACCGTATATATTGGAGGTAGACGCAAGCAACCTAGGATTAGGGGCAGTCCTGTCTCAAGAACAGGAGAATGGCCGGATAGTGCTTGGATATGCCAGCAGATCGCTTCGTGGTCATGAACTGAACATGGAAAACTACAGTAGCAGAAAGCTAGAACTGCTAGCCCTGAAGTGGGCAGTCTCGGAAAAGTATAGGGATCTGCTTCTCGGTACAGACTGCATTGTATATACCGACAACAATCCACTGACATATGTTCAGTCGACAGGAAAGCTTGGAGCGACAGAGTTACGATGGGTGGGAGAGCTCGCCAATTTCAACTTAACCATCAAACACAGGTCAGGCAAAGTCAACAGAAATGCGGATTCACTTAGCCGTAAAGTGACGCACACACCAGAAGCAACATTTCTGGAGGAAACTGGTGTGAATGCGGTTACATCAGAGTTCCCAGGTAGTGGGTCATCTCTCATTCCTCGGGTACTACAAGGTTGTATATATGAAGTCATGTGTGACGTACGGAGCGAGGAAGTGAATGTCAGACCCCCACGAATACCACCGCCATCTTCTTTGGCCCAGCTAGGGAAGACACCGCAGGAAATATCTGCTCTTCAAGCTGCTGACCCTTATATTGGACGCCTTATTCACTTTTGGGACAATGTTGATGTGCCGAAACGGTTGCTGAAAAAGGAATGCAAGAATGTGAAGATTCTGATGCGGTCTTGGGGAAGATTCGTCCGTGAAGATGGCATTATCTATCGCGTGGTCAAGCAACGAGGAGAGAACATCGCTCAGACTCTGCTTCCGTTGGCGTTGAAAGAAGAGGCATTGAAGTCTGTCCACGACGAGATGGGCCACCAAGGAACAGACAGAACTCTCCGTCTGCTCCATGTGAGATGTTACTGGCCAGGAATGTCTCGAGACGTGAAGGATTATTGTTCATCATGCAACAGATGTATGCTGGGAAAGGAAGGGAAGTTCGTACGGACAACTGTTGGGTCAATCATAGCGAAGAGGCCACTTGAGATTGTAGCCATAGACTTCACAGTGCTGGAACCTGGCACAAACAATGTCCAGAACGTACTAGTGGTGACAGATGTGTTTACCAAGTTTACACAGGCATTTGCGACAAAGGACCAAACTGCTAAAACTGTGGCTAGAGTACTGGTGAAGGAGTGGTTCGTCAAGTACGGAGTACCAGAGAGAATACATAGTGACCAAGGTCGCGATTTCGAGGGTCGAGTTATTAAAGCATTATGTGGCATCTACGGCATTAACAAGACATCTACTGTTCCGTACCATCCACAAGGGAATGGTAATTGTGAAAGATTCAATAGAACCATGCATAACCTTCTCCGTACGCTTCCACCAGAGAGAAAGAGGAAATGGCCCGAGTCACTACCTGAATTACTCTACGCATACAACTGTACACCACATAGAACTACTGGTTACTCGCCGCATTATCTGTTCTTCGGTCGGGAACCGCGGTTACCTATCGATGACCTGCTGGCTAAAGAGGCAGAAGAACCCGATGTGGAATGGGTGACAGATCATAACAATCGGTTGACAGAGGCTTT
>JAVTVY010001365.1:0-34078 GCA_036873755.1 Hanleya hanleyi
AAAGATATAGCATTCCATTTGAAAGTATCTGCCTGGAGAAGAAAAGTAATAGCAATTGAACGATAGTAATTACAGCTATATTTCGTTACAATGTAAACGACTTTGTAATTCAACATTTCTCAGAGGAGATGGGGATAGGGATAGTCCGAGGCTGCTCTAAAAATCCCTTGCGCCGTGACGATGTGTTACTTCTGACGGACTGTCACTGGCTGGGGTTAGACTGAATCGCCTCAAAAATCGCGTAATCAGCGACTCCACGCGATGTCGCTGGCACCTCAATTCGATATAAATTTATTTTTAAATGTATTCAGCCGTTTCAAAGCACCTAATACCAACGGATTCCTGAATAATTTCCCTTCATGGTCAGCCCAAATTCGACAATATCCGTTACGTCATTCGCCTGTTAAGGACGCTTTTATTCCATTTGTGTTTGAGAGAATTGACCCCGTTGTCTGTTTAGAGTCACGTGAATGAAAATATGTTAATATCCCGTGAGAAGCGAACAGCGCAAGCGCACGTGAGCGTGTTGAACCGTATAAGGACATGACCTATATAAACTGGATTTCAATCAATCACAACAGATGGTCTCGCTATTATTTTGGAAAATGAAATTAGAGTGGCCTTAACAAGAATCCGTTGGTGTTAGTTAGCTGCTGTGAAACCGTTGAATACTTTTTTAAATTTATATCGAATTGAGGTGCCAGCGACAAATCGTGGTGTCGCCGGTTACTCGATTTTTGATGCGATTCAGATCTAAACCCAAGCAGTGACAGTCCGTCAGAGGTAACACATCGTCATGGCGAAGGGGTTATAGAGCGGACT
This sequence comes from Hanleya hanleyi, assembly GCA_036873755.1. Taxonomy (NCBI): domain Eukaryota; kingdom Metazoa; phylum Mollusca; class Polyplacophora; order Lepidopleurida; family Hanleyidae; genus Hanleya; species Hanleya hanleyi. The sequence goes on from JAVTVY010001365.1 coordinate 823, forward strand.
AGGCTAAGCAGTGAAGATTCACTGACCTGGTTTGATAAAATTATCGTCATTACTGTAATATCAAATCTACTTTATCCATGAAAAAATTATTGTTATCATACAATGAGCAAGAAAATATATTTATGTGCTTCACACGAAAGTTTTACTTCTCATGAATACAGATATAGGTTTTTCGCTTTATCGTTTTTTTATTACCTGTTTCTGCCTTTTTTTTCTTTTTTTTTGCTGAAAATATTGAGGGGGAGGCATGGTTCCCCCCCTGTTCCGCGGTGCCTGCTTTCAGTACATTCGTCTTTGAGGCGGCGTTAAATCTTTAGTTGACGGGGTCGACTTAGGATTCATAACCCGACACACTTATTCTCGATACTATCTGCAAAGAGCTGAGACTCACCACACTACATTTCTGGATGGATACCTTTGATGAACCCAAAGTATCTATCTGGCTGTTCTGCTGACATATCACGCTCAAGTGGCAATTCTAGTCATTGATCCAAATTCTGAAAAAAAAATCGAAATTGTTTTCAAATAAATGGTTAATAGTTGATCCCACAAAACCCTCTTAGCTATGGAATAAATTATGTCCGAGTGGAAAGAGGATATCAACAGAATCGGACGAAAAACACCAGGAACATAGACTATAGAGGGGAAAAATATTGAACAGAAAATAAGCTCGCAATACCGCCATAGTACAGTGTAATTCCCACCTCTGCGTAATATGACCATTAAATATGCTCCTACATGTAAGCCATCTAGTATTGAGAACTGAGACTTACCGCATTATGTATTTGGCATTATCTAAAATGAGAACTCCTTGATCTGTTCCGTCATGATATAAAATCCCTTTTTATAATGGTTGGGGGATTTCTGAAATGGAAATATGTTTAAGATATGAACTGTTAGACCGGCTGCAATCACACCTCATGTGAATTTAATCAGTTTTCAAGTGACATGGCCAATAAAAACATTCCAGTTGATAGATGAAAGACAACCAAACTATTTTGAATGGTTTTGTCAATTGTCCGGGGACGTTGGGACGCTTTGGAGACCTACTCAGCTAGGTCACTGTTCTACATTTTCTTCCGCATTATCAGATAATCTACTTTACTCTACTAAATCCCGTTTATTGAACAGAAACATATTAATTGTTATATACATTTCATGAAAGATTCTGCATATAGCCATACTCGCGGTAATATCCCGCGTTTATTGGTGTGACACCCAAACTTCGCATACCCGTGTGAGTTTGCGCACATTTTTGGTGCGTACGCGTTTCCATACATGTCGTCGCAGCGCCATATATGGTTGCAGGAAAGGGGGCGGTGAACACTCACGTTTCTGCCGTGCAGTTAACGAAACAGTAATTCACAAGTGTAATGTGCGGACTCATCGGCAGTATATCTGTAAAACTAAAGAGCATAGCACTGGGAAAATAACGAGCAATTCATCAATTGTACAGTACGGCCGCACTGCGTTGACAGCAACAATATTACAGCAACAGCGCCGGGAAATAGCAGAGAAAAGTACCTCATGTGAAGATATTCTCAATTTTACAGTATTATAGAATGCTCATCAACCATCAGTATACAGAACATGAATTAGGCGCACTCACCACCGGGTGCAAATAGGTTTCGGTTGTTTACATCGATCAGCTGGTCGGATTCGTCAACAACGCTGTGGTGTAAAGAGGGGTAGTCTCCCTTGCAACGTATGGTAGCCCGTTCGAAACAGAATACTACATGCGTGGTGGAATTTTATAATGCTAAATTTTAAATGTTCCACCACTCAGATTTCTTAGGACTTTTGATATATTGTTGGTAAAGTATTATTAGTTAGCTGAGAGATACTCTCTGTTGTAATTAGTTCCAGGTCAAGCCCTAAATTGACTGGACTATTATGCTACCAGGCGAAATATCTAAACGTTCGTGTAAAGGTGGTAGAAACCATGGCGTATCAATTCCTAATTCGGATTAACGTCTGATAAGGCGATTATATATATATATATATATATATATATATATATATATATATATATATTGACTGATATCTAGTTACATATGCGTATTTCCGCGTTGTATCCTCAGCCGAGGCGGCTGACTAAAGTTTCCATAAACAATTTGGATAAGAACGTTACTCGTCACCGCCATGGTTTGGAAAACCATAGTATGCGTTTGGAACGTTCAGCTGGCAAACTACGCTCAAAATTAATGCAATTTTAAATGAAATATTTTGCTTTATTCTTCCAACAGTTATGACATAATGCTACAAAAAGCTATATATTGTGTTTTCCGTTCTCAGATGACACGGTTTCTGTGGCTGGTAGTGTTCTTGTTGGAGACATTGACAGTAGCTAATGGGTACATACGTATCGTTGGTGTCGATCGCACGGGTTTTAGTCCCTTCCCATGGCCAGGAATCGCCTATTATGAGAAATGCAATGGTGGTCCAGGCGGCGTAATCTCCGAAACGGTGGATAACATTGGCAATGTGGTCCCAGTGAGCATATTAACGTCTTAAATACAGTTCCCAACGCCAGACTTAAATTCACCCACTGAAATGTCTTTTTATACTAGAACTATGTACATGATAAATGTACATACTATTAGAAGGATTACTGCTCCAGGTTTACATAAATGGCAGTGGAATCGATGTGTATAGAGTTGAATGCATGTATTTTACGTATGCCGCGCCTTCATTTTGAAACGTTGAATTTGCGAGATGTTCTTAATTACTTGAAACATCGTGTGTTCCGAAAAGAACTCACAGAGGCCTCTTTTTTTTCTTCTCCAATTTCGACCTTCCTGTAAAATTCATATTTTATTCCATTGAACAACATTGGATAAAACGCAAAGGTCTAATTTTAAATATTACACATCATTTAAAAACTAGAAAGCTGCAATTTTCTTTGCGTCGTTAAAAACAGGCATGCCAAATATCGAATCCTAATGCTGAATAGTTTTCAATAAATGGAGTTTCTTATAGAACCGCAAAAGTGTAGGAGTGGCATTAAAGCGATTAACAGATTAGAGATTGTTTGACTTCTGGTGATGTCCCACAGTGATGTACATCATAAAATTGAATGACGAGCTTGAAATCATCTCCATTCAAGCGGCTAAAAAATGTTACCGCGCATAATAAGGTTACGAAGGCTAAAACCTACGCAGCCGTAGATAATGAGGTTGATCCTGTAGGAAGAATCCCATATAGCGATTTCAGACCATCGACCTGTACTTATGTGAGAAAGCTGTTTCAATCTTTATGGGATGCTGTGAATAATAACAAACTTCAGGAGTTCAAAAAAACTGTAGGCTATACTCATCTGAACAACCACAAACGTTTCGACCAAGCCATGATCAGGCGACGTAGAAACGGCCATACCCGATTAACTTAATATTTACTTAAAAAGAAACAGCCAGTCCCAAGGTGTATTCCATGCCACGAAGATCTCAATAAAACATATTCCTGTCGACTGTATAGATTTTGTGATTGTAAGAGATTCTTTGTCGAGCAGCTACTTCAGAAGATCCTTTTAATCGGGTGAAAGATAGAAGATATTTTTAGTCGGGTGAAGAACTGTATCTCGGGTTATTTGAGAGAAATTGGTTTGTTGTATAACTTTTTATGTTTGTATGTTTTAATGTGTTGGATTACTAAGTTATCAACTTGAATATTAAGAATTTTGTTTGATCGAGGCTATATTACTGAAACATTGCTGAACGCGACGTAGAACCTTAATTCTCTCTCTCTATCTAGAATAATCTTACGTGTCTATATAGCCCAATATGTTCAATATAGACTTTTCACTCGTAGTTTTATTTATTCTCAAGACTTGGGGTCGAAAATAATTTTGCGTTATTCTCTTGATGGATTTCCTGATACTTTATCACTAGTAATATATATAAAGCCCAATAAGTTGAAAATATAAATATCGTGCATTGCACAGTTTATGAATTCACACGCGACTCTTCCATTATATTCTGCAGGTATAGTGTGCGACTTAGATAGAATGTAGTGTGTAGCCCCCATATGTGACGGCCCCACAACTCCTCTTGACCCCTGCTGTCAAATATATCGATGTGATCTAAGCTTTCCGTCCGCTGTGTCCTATACGTTCAGAATACGATATCTCACTTCAACTCTCCAAACCTTCGAGTGTGATTTTAACTGGGACAACTACAGATATCTGTGCTTGGTGCTATTACCTGTTGTCCTTGATGAAAGGAGACCTCGGAATCACATAAATCTTGCATATTATTCTGTGTGATAAGATTTAAAAACAAACTATTCTAATGTTCAAAGATTTTGACATGTATTTTTAAAATAGAGTCAGTTGAAGATAAATATATTCGCATAAATTTCTTTTCAATGTGAAAATATTGTCTACTGAAAGACATAAATAAACAAATTGCTTATGGATAATCGATCAATCGATCGTTATTATGAAATATGACCAAACAGTTACTATTAGTGAATTAAAATGTCATTTGCAACTTAAACTTTTCCACTTAAAATCTTTATTTCATTTCATCATATCTGTCATATTCTCGGATATATCTTCAATGTATATGTGTTGAATGTCACGTAATAACCAGACAGAAACAGTGGCTCCATGGCTATTCATGCATTTGCCATGTTGACCCCAGATGAGTTGTTTGGTTGAGCTGATCTGTCATCACAGCTAGCGTATCTAATTCCGCTTAAGCCGGTACTAGGCTCCATGTGAATACTTCGTAGTCTCCACATAAACAGTTGCAATAAAAGCGCGGCCGCGATGCCGAGGCTACGTCCGGGAATCCACCGTATTCTCGGGTCTGAAGGTGACGTGTCGAGGAAAGCTTTCCTGTGGAGTCGCCAGACGTCATCAATTTTTCCTACCTATTGCATATCGCTCCAATTCGTATCTGTTATGTTTCGACCTAGTCATGATGCATCCAAGTTTACCATGACATCTCTGGCCCTCTACGACATGATTCCAGCATACACCTGCACACTTTGCAGTCTGCTCTTCCTCTAACCGGTGTGATGGTTAAGAGTGTCTTGGGGATTAGTGTCCCTTTTCATATCCTTTTCTATTGCAACTAAATACAGATTACAACACATATAAGGGAAGTAGGAAGAGGTGCCGACATACTGACTGCGTCACATGACTTCACAGAATAGTCTTCTGGTAAACCTATTCTAAAGCACATACCAAGAATCTAACGATTCGTGATATGTGTTGTATCTCAGGTACGCTTTTATTGTACCTGTTCATGTGGCAACTTGGATGATATGACCACACGGCCCCTAGCACCGGCATAAGCGGTATTAGATACAAATCTAGAGAGCCATGATGGAAATGCTCCAATGTAGAGAAAAATGTCCGAGCTGGGTTAAAAGATAGGAGCCGGACACACTTAGCCACAGGACATCCTTAGCCTCCACACCGGTGTGTATTCGAACGTTCTGCGCTCTTTAAATCTTCATTTTTTCCGCCGTTGTAAAATTCAGAACCATTTGTAAGCCCTCTTCGAAACTCCGACGCGAATTCTGTCTTATCATAGTTACATGAGTTCGAGACTACGAAATAGTCGCAAACTAAACGGAATGAGGCGATTTTCTAGTTTTTTTTAAATTTAGGTTCTTGAACGTAAACACTGGCGAAACGGAACGCTGCCGATTTTAAGATTGCTTATTTTTATCAAGCAGCTACTTTAGATCTTTTTAATCATGTAAAAGAAGACTGTATTTTAGGTTATTTGGGAGAAATCGGTTTGTTGTAGAAGTTTTAATGTATGTACATGTTTTTGGTGTGTTGTGTTGATTATTTCTGGATTGCCGAGTTGTTGAATTGTTTTTGTTGGAATAATACGAATTTTGTTTGATCGTCGGTATACAGCTGAATTATTGCTGAACGCGACGTTAAATCTTAATTCTCTGTCTCGCTCTTATAGAACATAACCCGTTTGCGACACGTGCGGGTAATGCTGGTTTAATGGCGTAGGGGAAACGAGACGCAATGTTAAACTTGTCTAGAATTGATGAAGAAATCTGAAAGCAGCACTCGGACATCAACACTCTCTGGCATAGTGCGTACGGTTAAGCTCTCTCACAACAATTTGTAAGTCATATCACGACAGTAAATACACGTGATAGCAGCCCCAATGACGCATTTTTATAGTGCTGCGCCACTAAATCACCATGTCATTGGCAGACATGATAATTCAATCAGTCACATTATTTATCAGTTATCGTCTTAATGCTGAGCACTAAGCGAGGGAGCAAATATTTTATTCTTTGGAACGATTTTGCCCGGGTTCGATCCCAGAACATTCTCAATGCGAGGCGGATTATAACAATCTCTCTATAGGTTAAAATATAGTATGTTGATGTATGGTGATTATTTTTGTCTAAATTCATTTTTTCTGATTTTCTGTCAACTTTTAGGCTGAAGTGATATCAATACAATCTAGAAAATTGCATTTTCAATTTTACAATCACTTTCCAAAGGGGAATTGCACTCTGTCCTCTACAACATCGGCCCCCTTCCTCGTTTTTAGTACGAAACTGGCCTATGCCCCCTAGTATTATAGGGCAAAATTGTGTCTTTGAAATATCTCGTTGTCTACCATGTGAATAAAGCTGGAAATTCTTAACATTTTGATGTATCCGTCATGAAAATTCGTTAAAATATGTCCGAAATATGCTTTATTCCCTATGAGTGTCACTGGAGACATTATGAGCCTTGACAGTACTTGATCATGGACAATAACATCTGTACACTATGTATACTTGTGTTCATTAATGGATTTATTTGAAGAACATGTAATCAGACCAGCATTTAATTAAAGAGTAATCTATGAAAAAGTAAATTAGCAACCCGTATTATGTGTAATTACAAGAGTCTGGTCCGTTATTCAAAATTCAGCTGTCATCCATTAAATAATATCCGCGTCCATAATCCAAAGACCTATTCCATATTACAGTATTAGCACCAAGTTCAAAAAGACAATCATAGTCAACAGTTTTCAATGATGCCGAAAAGACATGATGTTCCAAAAGTATCAAATCCGTATCGCTGATCAGTATTCTTAATCCAAAATATTCGTTGTAAAGTCGTCATCTAGGGAATGATGTGTCTCAGTCACGCTTTGATTGTGACTGTTCATATGAGGACCATGAGCATCTTGAAGTACATGGGTTCATACGGCCCCTAGCCCCGGGATAAAGCATGTTTTAATGTGCTGGATTACTAGGTTATTAACTTGAATACTTAGAATTTTGATTGATCGTCGCTGTATAGCTGAAATATTGCTGAATATTAAGGTTAAACCTTAACTCTTTCTCTCTCTCTCTCTCATGTGTAAGCCAACTGGCAAAAGTTTCTAGATGTATTATGACATCACTTCAAGACGTTGTAATGCAACATTCTGAGCACCAGGATGATGTCATATCAGTGATGACGTCACAAGAGAATGACATTAAGCTATCTGCTGCCCAGGTACAACTTCAACATTTAAGCAACCAATGTAAATACATGGTACAAATATAACAGGTACCATACAATAAAATAGTATGGTAGCCATTTTGCAATAAAGGACATAAAGCATGGAATACAAGTAGTAGTTTGATACTCTGGGTGGGTAACGGGTTGGGCAGAGGGGTTGGAGAGAGGATGTGCAGCGGTAAGTTTACAGATTAGCTCAGGAGCCAGGTGAAGCAGAAACAGAATTTGGGCCCGAGGGGACATCAATTAACATCACAGACCAGCTTAAATTCTAGGATTATGGGATAGGGCAAACATTAACGTGAGGGCGGGGGAAGCAAGCGGTTATCATTATTTAAAGCTAAAGAACTGCACATTGTCATTGAGGATGAAGTCCTCAATGCTCTGCGTGATCTACCATGTCTAGCTCTCATGCTGGTTGTAAATGATTGTTTGGTGGAATGTTGACATGTTCAAATGTCGTGAAATAATATGGCAGAAGCAGAGATGGCTGGCCAAATTATAAAATGAACTAACAAAATTATTATTGATGGTTTTCTGTGCACCTGCATGATAATATCATATTAAACCCAGTAACCCTCATATGTAAGACGGTGCACGGTAGTGAAATATCTTGGGAGGCATGCTGTTAAAAGGCCTACGTTCGGAGTCTCGCTCAGATACTGCACTAACGCAGTCTATTCATATTTCATCGCTCAAAATAATTTATTTTCAGGCCAAAGAATTAACTGTTGGGCAAAAAAATTAGTAACTGACCTGTATTCAGTAACAGCAATACACCGACATGTGGGCTGTTTTTTTTCGACGAAATACACCAACTTCTCCTGAAGGCTGAAGTATCCACTACGCAAATGAAATGTTTATATTCACTACGATTTTTTCAAGTGACTCCACTACCTTCCAAAAAAAGTGGAAATCGTATAAGCATCGCCAGCATCATTTTTGTATTTCCTGTAGTCTGTCACAGCCACGGATATGGCACATAAGTGATAACCCCATTCCCGTGTGCATAATCTCATCGCCAATTCTCCAATAAACGTGATATTTTTTCTAAATTCATTTCATCTGATTTTCTGTCAATCTTTAGGTTGAATTTATATCGATATCATCTAAAAATGCCATTTTCAATTTTACAATCAAGTTCTGAGGGGAATTCCACTCTGTGACCTCTACAACATAGGGATACGAAGCTGTATAAGTACGACTGATAAAATCTACGGCTGCCCGACGTAAGTCGGTCGAAAGCCTCATTTCTTTGTTATATTCACTCAATTTCCATGCTTTGACAGAGTTCAATGGTTCAGCTATTTAAAGAAGACAGTCATTCTTCGATGAGCAGAAGTTGGGAGTGGCATCATGCGCTCGTATGTTGTTGTACATCAGTTCGTACCTTCAAAGACAAAAGAGCCGCATTCAGATCTATTCGTTGTTGCTAATACCGACATTAATATATCACGATAAACAACCTATAACGGTAAAAATAGAACAGCATCTTAAACTTTCCACCCACCAAAAATTAAGGAGAACTACGAAGCAATTAGACATTTAATATTATCTGTGATCCGGTCACGACCCACCTACGGGAACTTTGTGTATGAGAATGATGTATCTCAGTCACGCTTTGATTGTGACTGGTCATATGAACACCATGAGGATCTAGAAGTACAAGTGTTCATACGGCCCTACCCCGGGTTAAGCAGAATTACGCTCTGACGTGAACAACTCTTTTGTAAGATTGCTCCCTTATGACTATCCAATGCACAGTTGTTCTAGAGGCAATTCAGAACTTCGTGTTCCATGCTGGAGGGTGAAAAGGCACAATTTTCGTTTATTTTCTGAATTAGAAACGTTTTATGATTCTACGCGAAAATACGGGATTTTGAATTGCCTTCATACTGTGGGATTAAGAGGTCGTTACCCATTTTTATATTCAAATTTTGAAACACTAGGCAATTCCAGGTTCGTATAGGTGCAGTCATGTCTGATCATTCGATCAAGATCTCACTGAGGGTAGCTCTGTCTTATGTCAAGATCAACATTTAACCCAAGTCTAGTGATGGATCACTATTTGTGGACGATTTCAGCCTATCGTGTAGTGGAAAATGTATGCATAACATTAAGAGAACGTTGCGAATAAATAACGTCCAGAAAATAGCTACAAGTTCTTCAGGGCTACCACAAATTCTATTCACTTTTGCAAAAATTATGTCCCTCACATTGATCCTGAACCATTTTAAGATCTTGTTTATTCAACGATTTACGTATTTATCCAATATAAGATGTCCGAAAGCTAAGTGCATTAAGGCTCTTGATTTGTTGTAGTTGCCAGCTTCAAGGGGGAGGAGATAAAAAAACGCTTATTCATAATATCCATCTCTTCGTTTTTAACTTGATTGTTCACAACGATGCAAGCAAGTCCAAGTTGATGGTACTGGATTCAATTCATCATCAAAGACTAAGACTTTGCCTCGGATCGTTTAGAACATGCCGAAAGTTTTTTTTATGTTGAGGCAGATGAACTTCTTTTGAATCTCCTAAGAGTCGAGCTGTCACTGTAATATGCAAAGAAATTGCGGTCAAATCGCTTAAATCTTGCATTTTACTGTGCCTGAAGCCTCAGCACGTAGATTTGTGTTTCAAGAAACCGACTCTTCTTATTCCACCTCTAGAATTCGTGTTAATCCGATCATTGTTGCAGCCGGTAAATGCCGTCATTTACAGCTGGCGACGATACAGCTCACCAATCTCCAACGTACGAGTTGTCACAGCGAAACAGCTCACCAATTACCAGTATACGAGTTGTCACAGCATTTCCATCATAGCTCTCTAGATTTGTATCTAATACCGCTTATGCCGGTGCTTGGGGCCGTGTGGTCATATCATCCAAGTTGCCACATGAACAAGTACAATAAAAGCGTACCTGAGATACAACACATATCACGAATCGTTAGGTTCTTGGTATGTGCTTTAGAATAGGTTAACCAGGAGATTATTTTGTGAAGTCATGTGACGCAGTCAGTATGTCGGCACCTCTTCCCACTTCCCTTATATGTGTTGTAATTAGACTTGATCAAATTTTAGCCAACAATTGCAACTTTTGCATTATCCGCTTAGGCAGCTAGCCAGACCGAAAGTAGATATTACAATAACGTGGTTTAAAAAGGCTGACACAAACCACCTCTTGCATCAACAAGAATGTAGTCTATTGAGAGAAAAATATGAATCGCATCAGGCTATATAACACTGATGCTTCCAAAGATGGTGACAGATTGGCGCATGCTACTATTTTTGGTTCAACAATGAAAACTTATCGGTTATCAAACAATAGTTGTATATTTACTGCTGAAGCCAAATCTTTTTTGAGGGCTATGGATCATATGCGGTTCAGCAAAATCAAATAAAAAAGTAGGTCATATTCTTTGTCATGCCCTCTATAGATCACGATGGATCTCACCTTATTGTACGGCGTATCACGTATCACCGAAGTTCAGCAACGTTGAGCCGGGTTAGTACTTGGGTGGGTGTCCGGGTGCTGTACTAGCTGGGTTGATCAGTGTCCAGGATAATAGGGACTGTGGGCACTGGCGTACTTGCGCATGTAGGCACCGTTGATGCTGGGTCGACATCGGGCATTACAGACTAGTCTTTTGTTTTAAATGCCGTCATTTACATCTGACGACGATACAGCTCACCAATCTCCAATGTACGAGTTGTCACAGCGAAACAGTTCACCAATTACCAGTATACGAGTTGTCAGAGCATTTCCATCATAGCTCTCTAGATTTGTATCTAATACCGCTTATGCCGGTGCTAGGGGCCGTGTGGTCATATCATCCAAGTTGCCACATGAACAGGTACAATAAAAGCGTACCTGAGATACAAAACATATCACGAATCATTAGATTCTTGGTATGTGCTTTAGAATAGGTTAACCAGAAGACTATTCTGTGAAGTCATGTGACGCAGTCAGTATGTCGGCACCTCTTCCCACTTCCCTTATATGTGTTGTAATTAATGCTGATACAAAGCCTAAGGCAACCCTGAACGATGAGGTTAACCCTCTTGGAATTCGGTATAGCGGTTTTAGATCTTATATCTGTGACTTTTGTCTGTGGCTATTTGAATCTTCATGGCAAACTCGGATTGATAACAAACTTCATAAGTTAAAAACCTATAGTTTATACTAATTTTAGCAGTCATGAACCTGTATTGAAAACGGAACCAGCTCCGACGTGTAAAACTTGTCACGATAAACTCACAGTTAAATATATGTTAATCAACTATAGATTTTAAGATTGCGGGAGAATTTTTTAGCCGAACTGCTAGGTTAGAAGATCTTCCTAATCGGGTAAGTGACGGCATTCAAATTTTATAGACTCTATCGCCATTTCAATTTCTTGCAACTGCGCAGCTTTTCGTGAACTTCCTGTTTGTACCAAATCCGAAGTTTTTAACGTTGGAGAGATAGGCCGAGTTGATATTTTGTGCAACTATACGTAAAATGACTAAAAATCTCATGGACTATTGCCAGATTGGCTAAAGAACGAGCTCCAGATATTTATTTACCCTGGACACAAACTAGTTCCACAGAAAAAGTACTTTTCTCGAGATATGACCCACGTTCAACCTGGCCAGAATGCGGCCGTTGGTACAAATTACCTTTCGTGACCTCCACTTGTGCGCTTGCCCCAGTTACCATGGTTATCCTAGATTTGTAATGGCGATGGCGACTATTCGAACACGACTAAAACATTAGTATCGTATATTGAAGATATGTGCATGACTTAAATGAAGCTTTAACAATGATTGCATATTTTGTAATACTTTCTGTGTTGTAAAAGAAAAATAGGTAACATTAAGTGGGCTTTAAATCCATGAAAGTCTCAAGATTCTCGGCATTATATTCAGTAACTTTCAGAGAGCGGAGATATTGTAGAAAACTGGACTGATAGAGTTGAAACAGTGAATGAAACAATTGTAAAATGGAACCAAATAAATCTGTCTAATACGGGAAAAATTCAGATCGTGAAAACTTACCCGATATGAAGCTTCACACGCATATTGCAGCCCATTCTAACTGGAGTTATCAAATACCTAAATACTCTGTTTTTTCGATATATTTGGAAGAAAGATAACCTTAGAAAAAAACATTTGAAAAGGTAAAAAGATGTTTTTTGTAAAAATTATTGCAATAGTGGACTGAAAATGATCGATCTACAAGATATGCAAAAATCATTGATTTTGTCATGGGTGAGCTGAATATGTGATAAAATCATAACTAGTTGGAAAACAATCCCTCTGCACTTCTACTGCTTAGGGGAGGATTTACGTGTTTTAGAGGTGTGTTATTATAAATCACAAAATTTCACAGGGATTCACCTTGTTATATCATTATTTTGGAGAAATGTTTTGAGAAAAGTTTGGTCATTATTTTGGAGAAATGTTTTGAGAAAAGTTTGGCCATTATAACATACGTTATTGTTATGATAAAACGACAGCAACAACGAACATTCACCAAATATTATGGAATAACAAGCATGTGGTGTTTGGCAATATTTGTACCGGTACAACAATTCCTGTTCGCAACTCCTGTAAATGAAGAGGATGGTGACTGAAAATATTAGCGGAAATGCTATTGGCTAGTATTTTCGGAGTCATTACCCGTCTCCTGTATTCTGTCAAGTTGATCAGTGGATCCCAACGTTGTTGATCAATAGACCAACTAATTTGCACACTTAATCATAATCTAACGCTTCACAGCTCGTCTTATTGGGCTGATTTTGGGGGTTCATTGAATAACTCCAGACGAAAACCGTCATGGATAAATTCAAAATGGCGTCACTAAAATGTCTTATGAATCAGCATTATTATGTTTTTTGTCCGGTTCTTAAATTTCCTTCTTTCTGCAACTTTTACAAATATCATTTACATTAATCGGTAAGTCCGTCATGTATGATACCATGAATTAGATCTATGCATATATACGTGTATATATACCTACAACCGTAATGTATACGTGTATGTGTGTGAATATATATTTATATATTTATTATGTACACATATGTGCTTTCGTACCTGTATGTCTATACGTATATATGCGAAGACATTATTTATCACCCATACAAGATACATCGTGTTTGGATCAGGTGTCAAGTGCTGTTTAATGGTGAAATATATGTACATGCGTGTGTTACTGCCCTTGTGCTCTAACATACACCGACTGCCTACAACCGTCGATCATGTTTTAGTAAATGTGTGTGATTATCAGAGGAGTGTGCGGGTTACACACCGACGACCGACAACCATCCACGATGTCCGTGCTTCATGTGCAGTATATGCATGTTATTTTGTTTCAATATTTCTCGGTCTTGTTAACTCTGGGATACACCGACAACCGACAACCAACGATAGCTTCTGTTTAATATGGGATCGCATCGTTTCACGATGTCCGTGCTTCATGTGCAGTATATGCATGTTATTTTCATTCAATATTTCTCTGTCTTGTTAACTCTGGGATACACCGACAACCGACGACCAACGATAGCTTCTGTTTAATATGGTATGACATCGTTCGTCTGAAAATACACCGAAGTAGTATGTAAATCGTAAAAAACCTCATCTTTTGCCGGGGGATATAACTCTTGTCTGAGGCCACATGTTATAGTATAGGAAGCGGCCATTCACGGCCTTTGACCTCTGAGGTCGTCAAGTGCAGTATAGTTCCGGCACTTCTACCGATGCATTCCTCCGCGGTGATGCGGTCTGGCGGTGATGCGGTCTGCCTCCGCGGACAGAAAGTAGTCCCACGGGGAAAACGCATGGAATGCATGTATGGACCCTGGGGAAAATGGCTGTATGAGGTATGGGGGTGGTCATTTTTTTGTGGATTTTATTATAGGTTGTTTGGTCTTGTTTTTTACGTCTCGCCACGAAAAACATGATGGGAAGGGTCCCGGAGCTAAGCGGTGAAATTTTTTGAAAAGTTCACGGAGGTCTGTATATAGGTCCATACAGGCCCATACTGGCTCAGTGGATAGGTCCATACTGGGTGGACGTTTTGTGGTCTAGGCGAGCCCCTAGTGGTCCTATGGCGTCGCATGAGGTCTTATTTTGAAGCTCTCGTGGAGAAGCATCCGACTGGACTATCGGCCGTTTTCAACATTCTGCGCATGCACAGTCTGGTCGTAGTATAGTAAGCAGACATTTTGGGAGTGCATGGGGATGTGTTTGGGGTAGAGATGGACCACTATTGGTTCAAATGAGTCGTGGGAGGTGTCAAAGTGAAGCTTTTGATGGGTAGAGTCAGAATGGCGTCTTTTTGTATGGCAAGTCGCGTCAATCTGCGCATGCGCAGTTGGGTGTAGTAAGTAAAGTGGTCATTTTGGATGTGCGTGCGGGTGTGTTTGGAGTAGAGATAGACCACTATTGCTCCGAATGTGTCGTGGGAGGTGTCATTTTGAAGCTCTCGGGGTGTAGACCCCGATTTGAAGGGATGTCCACAGCATCTGTGGCGTCATCGGTGACGTCATCAGTGCGAGTAGTAGCGAATGTGGGCATTTTGGGGAAGTAAAGGAAGGTATTTGGTGTAGAGATGGACCATCCTTGGTCCGAAAGCGTCGTGTGGGGTGTCAAAGTGAAGCTCTCGAGGTGTAGACCACGACTTGAGGCATGTCTATGTCATCAGTAGGACTAATAGCGAAAGCGGGAATGCTGGGGCAGTGAAGGAAGGTGTTTGGGTAGACAGGGACCATCCTTGTTCCGAATGTATCGTGTGAGGTGTCATCTTGTAGTTCTCTGCATGTAGACGCATCTACACACTTGGTGGTCGCATTGTGCATGAATACTACATATGACTTGATACTGTGAACTATAACTGTAAAAGTTCAGGATGGTCGAGTGGTCTGAGACGCCAGTCTCAAGTGCTGGTCTGCACATTCAGGGCGTGAGTTCAAATCCTACTCCCGACACATGAGTTGTTTCCTTGATACTCCTGATACAATAGTTAAAACTATAAAACTATAACTGTCAAGTCAGGATGGAAGAGTGGTCTACGGCGCCAGTCCTAAGTGCTGGTCTGCGCAATGCAGGGCGTCGGTTCGAATCCTACTCCTGACGCATGAGTTTTTTTGTATATACACCTTTTGTATTATATAATATTTGTCCTGTGTTACACAATAGATGTACTGTATTATATTATATCTGTGCTGTATTATATCATATCTGTCCTGTATTATACAATATCTGCCCTGTATTATATCATATCTGTGCTGTATTATATCTTATCTGTGCTGTATTATATATTATCTGTGCTGTATTATACCATATGTCTTGTATTGTACCATGCATGTCCTGTACTATACAATATACGTTCTGTATTATACAATATTTGTCCTCCATTATACCATATCTGTCATGCATTATGCCATATATTTGCTTTATTATACCATATCTGTCCTGCATTATACCAAATCTGTGCTGTATTATACCATATCTGTCCGGAATGTGCTGTATTATACAGTATCTGTCCTGTATTATACCAAATCTGTGCTGTATTATACCATATCTATCCTGTATTGTACCATATATGCCCTGTATACAATATATGTTCTGTATTATACAATATTTGTCCTCTATTACATCATATCTGTGTTGTATTATACCATATCTGCCATGTATTATACAATATCTGTCCTGTACTGTACCATATATGTCCTTTATTATACCATATCTGTCCTATATTATACAATATTTATCCTCTATTATACCATATCTGTCATGCATTATACCATATCTTTGCTGTATTATACCAAATCTGTGCTGTATTATACCATATCTGTCTTGTATTGTACCATATATGTCCTGCATTGTACAATATGTTCTGTATTATACAATAGTTGCCCTCTATTATACCATATCTGTGTTGTATTGTACCATATCTGTCCTGAATTATACCATATCTGTGCTGTATTATACAAAATCTGTCCTGTGTTATACAATATCTGTCATCTATTATACCATATCTGTCCCGTACTGTACCATGTATGTCCTGTATTATACAATATATGTTATGTATTATACAATCGGATAGCGGTGGTCGTGAATAACAACAAGTTCTGCAATGTTCATACAGTTTATTATCCCCAATGTTACATCATACCCAGGCTGGGGGAGCCGTCCTTGGTATTTTTAGTATGTTCACAGCAAACTTGAAATATTGAATTGAAATATCAAACACCGTGTTTTATTATTTAACGCACCGTCATATTAGGTACAAGTGTTTACTGAGCTCAAGTCAACGATCAGCATGCAGACATATAGAGTATGTACGGCATGTTATGGTATTCATAAGTGCAAGAATGACGCGTTCAACCGAAGGGGTTGTCGATCAGCTTGGTAACGAAAAACGTAACATTGGACACCCTCTCCACTGTCCACTTTGTGTTGGGGCGTTGTTGTTGGGCCCATTCCAAGGGATCCACGGTGTCCAGTTTCTCCAGCATCGTATCTAGCGACGCCTGATTAATGATGGTAAACGGTTGGTCAAATACTACTTTACTGCTGGGGTAAAAGTATCGGACTTGGTCTGTCTCCTTATGCTGAAGCACATAACCAAACGCCAGATTCGACTTGAAGGCCGTAGTTTGATCGTTGAAGATGGCTTTCACGTAGCTGCGTAGACGGGATAGGTCGGTCAATCGGAAATTGTAGATATCTTAAATAGGACGATGATGGTGGAAACAGTGCCGGATTATGGGCCATGGCGCCGATAAAGGTAACTCACTGGATGGTCTTCGTGTAACAGATCGCTAGGACCATTTATGGGTTCGTCCGCGAAATGTACTTTGCTCTCCACGTCGTACAAAATCTGGCCCAAGGTATTGTCGTCGGAATTTGACTGTTGAATTAGGACGACATCATCATCGGCCCTCGTGCGATGGATGTGAGTTTCCACTGTCTCGATACTGGTGCCTACGGGCTCCTCTACCTGCAAACGTGACTGCGGAACAGGGTGTCGTGTGCGTCGGTGTCGCAGCAACTGACTGGTCAGTTTGTAAATCCGACCAATTTGCATGGACGCTTGAGTGGCCCATGAATTGAACGTTCATGGCGCTGTAAATGATCCGGGCGCTGAAAGGACAGTGTACATATCGTACAGGTATACCGGGCGGTTCTGTCGTACTTGGTAACCTCATGGCGGCGCAAGTCGTGTAGACGAGTGAATGATCTCGAGCACCTAGTACAAGTGAGCATCTTGGTGGTTGACAGAGTGTCTAATGAAACGCCCAGGCCGCTTCCCTTCTATAGCACGCTAGCTGGTGATCTATTTTTACCACATTCAGTTCAACTACCCCCAAGGCACGATGTCAGGTCAATATTTGTCATGTATTATACAATGATGAGGGACACGTGTTCATCCCTGTATGTACAGATACCACCACCACCACCATCACTGAGCGTTGACGCCCGTCAACGCCCGGTGGTGGTGGTAGTTCCTGTCGGGCGGATCTCGGTGATTTTACATCCGGGACCTTGCCAACATCGGAGTTTCCCAGTGGGTTTTTTCCGTCGTTCCTCCTATTTTATATGGAAATGGAATAGGTCTTTGAATTATGGACGCGGATATTCTCTAATGGACGACGGCTGGATTATGAATGACGGACTAGACGCTTGTAATTCCATCCGCGTACTGTTTTACATCCGGGTCCTCATCTTGCATACCGTTTTTTCCATGTTTACTGTCACGTGACCGGAAACGGAAGTTGTTACAAGACAGGTGGCGCCCCCTGTCGGAAGTAGTAGGTTAATATCGGGGTGCGACCTGTCTTGTGACAACTTCCGGTTGCACCCAGTCAGTTGATGTGACACCAACGCACACGACAGACTGTTCCGCAGTCACGTTTGCAGGTAGAGGAGCTCGTAGGCACCAGTATCGAGGCAGCGGAAACTCCCACCCATCGCACGAGGGCCGATGATGATGTCGCCCTAATTCGGCAGTCAAATTCCGACGACAAGATCGTGGGCCAGTTCTTGTACGACGTGGGGAGCCAAGTACACTTCGCGGACGAACCCATAAATGTTCCTAGCGATCTGTTACACGAAGACCATCCAGTGAGTGACATATATCGGCGCCATTGGCCCATGATCCGGCCCTGTTTCCACCGCCATCGTCCTATTCAAGATATCTACAATATCCAACTGACCGACCTCGCCCGTCTACGCAGCTACGTGGAGCCATCTTCAACGATCAAACTACGGCTTTCGAGTTGAATCTGGCGTTTGGTTATGTGCTGCAGCATAAGGAGACAGACCAAGTCCGATACTTTTACCCGAGCAATAAAATCCGTGTATTTGACCAACCGTTTACCATCATTCACCAGACGTCGATAGAGACGATGATGGAGAAACTGGACACCGTAGATCCCTTGCAATGGCCCCAACAACAACGCCCCAACATCAAGTGGACAGTGGAGAGGGTGACATATGTTGGGTTTTTCGTTACCAAGCTGATCGACCACCCCTTCAGTTGAACGTGTCACCCGTGCACTGATGAATACCATAACAAGCCGTACATGCTCTATATGTCTACATGTTGATCGTTGGCTTGAGCTCAGTAAACACTTGTACCTAATGTGACGGTGCGTTAAATAATAGAACATGGTGTTTCATATTTCAATTTGTTTGCTGTGAACATACTAAACATACCCAGGACGGCTCCTCAGCCTGGGTATGATGTAACATTGGGGATAATAAACTGTATGAACATTGCTGAACTTGTTGTTATTCACGACCACCGCTATCCGATTGTATAATAAAGAACATATATTGTATAATACAGGACATATATGGTACAATACAGGACAGATATGGTATAATATAGCACAGATTTGGTATAATACAGGACAGATATTTTATAATACAGCACAGATTTGGTATAATACAGAACATATAGTGTATAATACAGGCCAAATATGGTAGATTTGGTATAATAGAGGACAGATATTGTATAAAACAGGACAAATATTGTATAATACATCACATATATGGGATAATTCAGGACAGATATGGTATAGTACAACCCAGATATGGTATAATAGAGGGCAAATATTGTATAATACAGAACATATATGGTATAATAGAGGGCAAATATGGT
The DNA here is from genome assembly GCA_036873755.1 of Hanleya hanleyi. NCBI lineage: Eukaryota > Metazoa > Mollusca > Polyplacophora > Lepidopleurida > Hanleyidae > Hanleya > Hanleya hanleyi. The sequence continues at coordinate 20,457 of JAVTVY010001365.1, forward strand.
ACAATACAGGACAGATTTGGTATAATACAGGACAGATTTTGTATAACACAGGACAGGTATGGTATAATACAGCATAGGTATGGTATAATTCAGGACAGATAAGGTATAATACAGCACAGATTTGACATTATGCAGGACAGATATGGTCTATCTCAGCATAGATATGGTATAATGCATGACAGATATGGTATTATAGGAGATAAATATTGTATAATATAGGACAGATATGATATAATACAGGACATATATGGTACAATACAGGACAGATATTGTATAATACATCACATATGTGGTATAATACAACACAGATATGATATAATAAAGGACAAATGTTGTATAATACAGAACATATATTGTACAATACAGGATAGATATGGTATAATACAGCACTCGTACTGATGACGTCACCGATGACAGCACAGATGCTGTGGACATCCCTTCAAATCGGGGTCTACACCCCAAGAGCTACAAAATGACATCTCCCACGAAACATTCGGACCAATAGTGGTCCATCTCTACTCCAAACACACCCCAACGCAGCCCCAAAATGACCACTTTACTTAATACACTCAACTACGCACGCGCAGATTGACGCGACTCTTCAAAAACAACACGCCATTCTGACTCTATCCCACAAAAGCTTCACTTTGATATCTCCCACCACCTATTTGGACCAATAGTGGTCCATCTCTACCCCAAACACACTCTCACGCACCCCAAAATGCCTGCCTTCTATACTACGGCCAGACTGCGCATGCGCAGAATATTGAAGACGGCCGATACATTAGTCCAGTCGGATGCTCCTCCACGAGAGCTTCAAAATATGACCTAATACGACACCATAGGACCACTAGGGGCTCACCAAGACCAAAAAACGTCCACCCAGTATGGACCTATCCACTGAGCCAGTAGGCCTATGGGGCTATATACAGACCTACCCGGTACCTGGACTTTTCAAAAAATTTCACCGCTTAGCTCCGGGACCCTTAATTTCGTGTTTTTCGTGGCGAAAGGCAGACCGCATCACTGCCAGACCGCATCACCGCGGAGGAATACGTCGCCAGAAGTGCCGAAACTATAGTGCACTAGACGACCTCAGAGGTCAAAGGCCGTGAATGGCCGCTTCCAATACTATAACATGCGGCCTCAGACAAGAGTTATCTCCCCTCGGCAAAAGACGAGGCTTTTTACGCTTTACATACTACTTCGGTGTATTTTCACACGAAAGATGTGATACCATATTAAACAGAAGCTATCGTTGGTCGTCGGTTGTCGGTGTATCCCAGAGTTAACAAGACAGAGAAATATTGAATCAAAATAACATGAGGTACGGACATCGTGGAACGATGTGCTACCATATTAAACAGAAGCTATCGTTGGTTGTCGGTTGTCGGTGTATCCCAGAGTTAACAAGACAGAGAAATATTGAAACAAAATAACATGCATATACTGCACATGAAGCACGGACATCGTGGATGGTTGTCGGTCGTCGGTGTGTAACCCGCACACTCCTCTAATAATCACACACATTTACTATTTAACATGATCGACGGTTGTAGGTAGTCGGTGTATGTTAGAGCACAAGGACACACACACACGCACACACACGCATGCACATATATTTCACCATTAAACGGCACTGGACACCTGATCCAAACACGATGTATCTTGTATGGGTGATAAATAATGTCTTCGCATATATACGTATAGACATACACACAGACGAAAGCACATATGTGTACATAATAAATATATAAATATATATATACACACACATACACGTATACATTACGGTTGTAGGTATATATACACGTATATATGCATAGATCTAATTCATGGTATCATACATGACGGACTTACCTGTATATGCATGTTATTTTGTTTCAATATTTCTCTGTCTTGTTAACTCTGGGATACACCGACAACCGACAACCAACGATAGCTTCTGTTTAATATGGTAGCACATCGTTCCACGATGTCCGTACCTCATGTTATTTTGATTCAATATTTCTCTGTCTTGTTAACTCTGGGATACACCGACGACCAACGATAGCTTCTGTTTAATATGGTAACACATCTTTCGTGTGAAAATACACCGAAGTAGTATGTAAAGCGTAAAAAGCCTCGTCTTTTGCCGGGGGGAGATAACTCTTGTCTGAGGCCGCATGTTATAGTATATGAAGCGGCCATTCACGGCCTTTGACCTCTGAGGTCGTCTAGGGCACTATAGTTTCGGCACTTCTGGCGACGTATTCCTCCGCGGTGATGCGGTCTGGCAGTCATGCGTCTGCCTCTCGCCACGAAAAACACGATATTGAGGGTCCCGGATCTAAGCGGTGAAATTTTTCGAAAAGTCCAGGTATCGGGTAGGTCTGTATAGAGCCCCATATGCCTACTGGCTCAGTGGATAGGTCCATACTGGGTGGACGTTTTTTGGTCTTGGTGAGCCCCTAGTGGTCCTATGGTGTCGTATTAGGTCATATTTTGAAGTTCTCGTGGAGGAACATCCGACTGGACTAATGTATCGGCCGTCTTCAATATTCTGCGCATGCGCAGTCTGGCCGTAGTATAGAAGGCAGGCATTTTGGGGTGCGTGAGAGTGTGTTTGGGGTAGAGATGGACCACTATTGGTCCAAATAGGTGGTGGGAGATATCAAAGTGAAGCTTTTGTGGGGTAGAGTCAGAATGGCGTGTTGTTTTTGAAGAGTCGCGTCAATCTGCGCGTGCGTAGTTGAGTGTATTAAGTAAAGTGGTCATTTTAGGGCTGCGTTGGGGTGTGTTTGGAGTAGAGATGGACCACTATTGGTCCGAATGTTTCGTGGGAGATGTCATTTTGTAGCTCTCGGGGTGTAGACCCGATTTGAAGGGATGTCCACAGCATCTGTGCTGTCATCGGTAACGTCATCAGTACGAGTGCTGTATTATACCATATCTATCCTGTATTGTACAATATATGTTCTGTATTATACAACAGTTGTCCTTTATTATATCATATCTGTGTTGTATTATACCACATCTGTGATTTATTATACAATATCTGTCCTGTATTGTACCATATATGTCCTGTATTATATCATATCTGTCCTATATTATACAATATTTATCTCCTATTATACCATATCTGTCATGCATTATACCATATCTATGCTGAGTTAGACCATATCTGTCCTGCATAATTCCAAATCTGTGCTGTATTATACCTTATCTGTCCTGAATTATACCATACCTATGCTGTATTATACCATACCTGTCCTGTGTTATACAAAATCTGTCCTGTATTATACCAAATCTGTCCTGTATTGTACCATATTTGCTCTCTATTATACCATATATGTTCTGTATTATACAATATTTGCCCTCTATTATACCATATCTGGGTTGTACTATACCATATCTGTCCTGAATTATCCCATATATGTGATGTATTATACAATATTTGTCCTGTTTTATACAATATCTGTCCTCTATTATACCAAATCTACCATATTTGGCCTGTATTATACACTATATGTTCTGTATTATACCAAATCTGTGCTGTATTATAAAATATCTGTCCTGTATTATACCAAATCTGTGCTATATTATACCATATCTGTCCTGTATTGTACCATATATGTCCTGTATTATACAATATATGTTCTTTATTATACAATCGAATAGCGGTGGTCGTGAATAACAACAAGTTCAGCAATGTTCATACAGTTTATTATCCCCAATGTTACATCATACCCAGGCTGAGGAGCCGTCGTGGGTATGTTTAGTATGTTCACAGCAAACAAATTGAAATATGAAACACCATGTTCTATTATTTAACGCACCGTCACATTAGGTACAAGTGTTTACTGAGCTCAAGTCAACGATCAACATGTAGACATATAGAGCATGTACAGCTTGTTATGGTATTCATCAGTGCACGGGTGACGCGTTCAACTGAAGGGGTGGTCGATCAGCTTGGTAACGAAAAACCCAACATATGTCACCCTCTCCACTGCCCACTTTGTGTTGGGGCGTTGTTGTTGGGGCCATTGCAAGGGATCTACGGTGTCCAGTTTCTCCATCATCGTCTCTATCGACGTCGGGTGAATGATGGTAAATGGTTGGTCAAATACACGGATTTTATTGCTCGGGTATAAGTATCGGACTTTGTCTGTCTCCTTATGCTGCAGCACATAACCAAACGCCAGATTCAACTCGAAAGCCGTAGTTTGATCGTTGAAGATGGCTCCACGTAGCTGCGTAGACGGGCGAGGTCGGTCAGTCGGATATTGTAGATATCTTGAATAGGACGATGGCGGTGGAAACAGGGCCGGATCATGGGCCAATGGCGCCGATATATGTCACTCACTGGATGGTCTTCGTGTAACAGATCGCTAGGAACATTTATGGGTTCGTCCGCGAAGTGTACTTGGCTCTACACGTCGTACAAGAACTGGCCCACGGTCTTGTCGTCGGAATTTGACTGCCGAATTAGGGCGACATCATCATCGGCCCTCGTGCGATGGGTGGGATTTTCCGCTGCCTCGATACTGGTGCCTACGGGCTCCTCTACCTGCAAACGTGACTGCGGAACAGTTTGTCGTGTGCGTTGGTGTCGCATCAACTGACTGGTTGCAACCGGAAGTTGTCACAAGACAGGTCGCACCCCGATATTAATAATAATAATAATAATAATAATAATAACTTTATTTATTCTGGGTGGCTTAATTAGCCCAAGGCTAGTCTTCCTTAAGGCCCTTATTAACATACTACTTCCGACAGGGGGCGCTACCTGTCTTGTAACAACTTCCGTTTCCGGTCACGTGACAGTAAACATGGAAAAAACGGGATGTAAGATGAGGACCCGGATGTAAAACAGTACGCGGATGGAAGACGGAGGAACGACGGGAAAAACCCACTGGGAAACTCCGATGTTGGCAAGGTCCCGGATGTAAAATCACCGAGATCCGCCCAACGGGAACTACCACCACCACCGGGCGTTGACGGGCGTCAGCGCTCAGTGCTGGTGGTGGTGGTGGTGTCTGTACATACAGGGATGAACACGTGTCCCTCATCATTGTATAATACATGACAAATATTGACCTGGCATCGTGCCTTGGGGGTAGTTGAACTGAATGTGCTAAAAATAGATCACCAGCTAGCGTGCTATAGAGGGGAAGCGGCCTGGGCGTTTCATTAGACACTCTGTCAACCACCAAGATGCTCACTTGTACTAGGTGCTCGAGATCATTCACTCGTCTACACGACTTGCGCCGCCATGAGGTTACCAAGTACGACGGAACCGCCCGGTATACCTGTACGATATGTACACTGATATGTTACAGCGCCATGAACGTTCAATTCATGGGCCACTCAAGCGTGCATGCAAAGTGGTCGGATTTACCAGTCAGTTGCTGCGACACCAACGCACACGACACCCTGTTCCGCAGTCACGTTTGCAGGTAGAGGAGCCTGTAGGCACCAGTATCGAGACAGTGGAAACTCACACCCATCGCACGAGGGCCGATGATGATGTCGTCCTAATTCAACAGTCAAATTCCGACAAGACCTTGGGCCAGATTTTGTACGACGTGGAGAGCAAAGTACACTTCGCGGACGAGCCCATTAATGGTCCTAGCGATCTGTTACACGAAGACCATCCAGTGAGTTACCTTTATCGGCGCCATGGCCCATAATCCGGCACTGTTTCCACCATCATCGTCCTATTTAAGATATCTACAATTTCCGATTGACCGACCTATCCCGTCTACGCAGCTACGTGAAAGCCATCTTCAACGATCAAACTACGGCCTTCAAGTCGAATCTGGTCCGATACTTTTAACCCAGCAGTAGTATTTGACCAACCGTTTACCATCATTAATCAGGCGTCGCTAGATACGATGCTGGAGAAACTGGACACCGTGTATCCCTTGGAATGGGCCCAACAACAACGCCCCAACACAAAGTGGACAGTGGAGAGGGTGTCCAATGTTACGTTTTTCGTTACCAAGCTGATCGACAACCCCTTCGGTTGAACGCGTCATTCTTGCACTTATGAATACCATAACATGCCGTACATACTCTATATGTCTGCATGCTGATCGTTGACTTGAGCTCAGTAAACACTTGTACCTAATATGACGGTGCGTTAAATAATAAAACATGGTGTTTGATATTTCAATTCAATATTTCAAGTTTGCTGTGAACATACTAAAAATACCAAGGACGGCTCTCCCAGCCTGGGTATGATGTAACATTGGGGATAATAAACTGTATGAACATTGCTGAACTTGTTGTTATTCACGACCACCGCTATCCGATTGTATAATACATAACATATATTGTATAATACAGGACATACATGGTACAGTACAGGACAGATATGGTATAATAGATCACAGGACAGATATAATACAGCACAGATATGGTATAATTCAGGACAGATATGGTACAATACAGCACAGATATGGTGTAATAGAGGGCAACTATTGTATAATACAGAACATATTGTACAATGCAGGACATATATGGTACAATACAGGACAGATATGGTATAATACAGCACAGATTTGGTATAATACAGCAAAGATATGGTATAATGCATGACAGATATGGTATAATAGAGGATAAATATTGTATAATATAGGACAGATATGTATAATAAAGGACATATATGGTACAGTACAGGACAGATATTGTATAATACATGGCAGATATGGTATAATACAACACAGATATGATGTAATAGAGGACAAATATTGTATAATACAGAACATATATTGTATACAGGGCATATATGGTACAATACAGGATAGATATGGTATAATACAGCACAGATTTGGTATAATACAGGACAGATACTTATAATACAGCACATTCAGGACAGATATGGTATAATACAGCACAGATTTGGTATAATGCAGGACAGATATGGTATAATAAAGCAAATATATGGCATAATGCATGACAGATATGGTATAATAGAGGACAAATATTGTATAATACAGAACGTATATTGTATAGTACAGGACATGCATGATACAATACAAGACATATGGTATAATACAGCACAGATAATATATAATACAGCACAGATAAGATATAATACAGCACAGATATGATATAATACAGGGCAGATATTGTATAATACATGACAGATATGATATAATACAGCACAGATATAATATAATACAGAACATCTATTGTGTAACACAGGACAAATATTGTATAATACAAAAGGTGTATATACAAAAAAACTCATGCGTCAGGAGTAGGATTCGAACCGACGCCCTGCATTGCGCAGACCAGCACTTAGGACTGGCGCCGTAGACCACTCTTCCATCCTGACTTGACAGTTATAGTTTTATAGTTTTAACTATTGTATCAGGAGTATCAAGGAAACAACTCATGTGTCGGGAGTAGGATTTGAACCCACGCCCTGAATGTGCAGACCAGCACTTGAGACTGGCGTCTTAGACCACTCGACCATCCTGAACTTTTACAGTTATAGTTCACAGTATCAAGTCATATGTAGTATTCATGCACAATGCGACCACCAAGTGTGTAGATGCGTCTACATGCAGAGAACTACAAGATGACACCTCACACGATACATTCGGAACAAGGATGGTCCCTGTCTACCCAAACACCTTCCTTCACTGCCCCAACATGCCCGCTTTCGCTATTAGTCCTACTGATGACATAGACATGCCTCAAGTCGTGGTCTACACCTCGAGAGCTTCACTTTGACACCCCACACGACGCTTTCGGACCAAGGATGGTCCTCTACACCAAATACCTTCCTTTACTTCCCCAAAATGCCCACTTTCGCTACTACTCGCACTGATGACGTCACCGATGACGCCACAGATGCTGTGGACATCCCTTCAAATCGGGGTCTACACCCCGAGAGCTTCAAAATGACACCTCCCACGACACATTCGGAGCAATAGTGGTCTATCTCTACTCCAAACACACCCGCACGCACATCCAAAATGACCACTTTACTTACTACACCCAAGTGCGCATGCGCAGATTGACGCGACTTGCCATAAAAAAATACGCCATTCTGACTCTACCCAACAAAAGCTTCACTTTGACACCTCCCACGACTCATTCGAACCAATAGTGGTCCATCTCTACCCCAAACACATCCCCATGCACTCCCAAAATGTCTGCTTACTATACTACGACCAGACTGTTGAAAACGGCCGATAGTCCAGTCGGATGCTTCTCCACGAGAGCTTCAAAATAAGACCTCATGCGACACCATAGGACCACCAGGGGCTCGCCTAGACCACAAAACGTGCACCCAGTATGGACCTATCCACTGAGCCAGTATGGGCCTGTATGGACCTATATACAGACCTCCGTGAACTTTTCAAAAAATTTCACCGCTTAGCTCCGGGACCCTTCCCATCATGTTTTTGGTGGCGAGACGTAAAAAACAAGACCAAACAACCTATAATAAAATCCACAAAAAAATGACCACCCCCATACCTCATACAGCCATTTTCCCCAGGGTCCATACATGCATTCCATGCGTTTTCCCCGTGGGACTACTTTCTGTCCGCGGAGGCAGACCGCATCACCGCCAGACCGCATCACCGCGGAGGAATACATCGGTAGAAGTGCCGGAACTATACTGCACTTGACGACCTCAGAGGTCAAAGGCCGTGAATGGCCGCTTCCTATACTATAACATGTGGCCTCAGACAAGAGTTATATCCCCCGGCAAAAGATAAGGTTTTTTTACGCTTTACATACTACTTCGGTGTATTTTAAGACGAACGATGTCATGCCATATTAAACAGAAGCTATCGTTGGTCGTCGGTTGTCGGTGTATCCCAGAGTTAACAAGACAGAGAAATATTGAATGAAAATAACATGCATATACTGCACATGAAGCACGGACATCGTGGAACGATGCGATACCATATTAAACAGAAGCTATCGTTGGTTGTCGGTTGTCGGTGTATCCCAGAGTTAACAATACAGAGAAATATTGAAACAAAATAACATGCATATACTGCACATGAAGCACGGACATCGTGGATGGTTGTCGGTCGTCGGTGTGTAACCCGCACACTCCTCTGATAATCACACACATTTACTAAAACATGATCGACGGTTGTAGGTAGTCGGTGTATGTTAGAGCACAAGGACAGTAACACACGCATGTACATATATTTCACCATTAAACAGCACTTGACACCTGATCCAAACACGATGTATCTTGTATGGGTGATAAATAATGTCTTCGCATATATACGTATAGACATACAGGTACGAAAGCACATATGTGTACATAATAACTATATAAATATATATTCACACACATACACGTATACATTACGGTTGTAGGTATATATACACGTATATATGCATAGATCTAATTCATGGTATTATACATGACGGACTTACCCGAGTTTTCGGGCAGACCGGTGAAAATAAGGTTGTCTCTCATTGTTCTAGTTTGCAGATACAACAGCTCAGATTTTACACGTTGAATCTCCGCATTCATCTCCCTCATACTAAACTGGGTTCTTTCTTATTGCAGTAGCACTAAGTTCAAGTTCGCTCACTTTTGCTGTGATGTGGGTCAAATCAGATTCAAACTTGTTGATTTAGTTTGCACACCACTCAGTTGTTTTTCGATCGAACCCAGTTTGCCAACTTCGCGTTCAATGTTGTTTAATTTGCCTTCCAGTCGTTCGAGTGTGCTGTAGAGTCCATGAAATCCAATTGGTATTGGTGGTGGCATAGACGGGGAAAAAGACGGTGCAAAGAAATGACCAGGCTGTGAAGATTGCACGTTAGGTAGCTCGTATCGGTGAACCTCCCGTCAAAGACCTAGGTAAGTACGTTTGTTGGGGATTTTCTGCACAGGCCGCCATTGTTGATTGTGTAGAGTCTTGTAGGCTGAAAACCGAGGTCGAAGATTCTGTACCACACCGAATTTTCTCTTCTTCCTTCCCATCGAAATCATTCATTACCTCAAACTATTGCACACTGGTCAAAATCCAACACATTTGTAGGCCTAGAACTTTAAAAGTAATATTCAGATAATATACAGTTTCCATGGAGAGCGAGCTCGAGACAAGTTAGCTCAGTTCCGCCATCTTACTTTTTGTTTCTGAGATGATTGTAATCAAAAGTGTGGTCATGAGACAAAAGGCTAATCACGAATTGATTATTCTGAGTGACAGAAGAGAATCATTGCACAAATAATTTACAATTCTACTAAAAGGGAATTCATTATGTTGGCCTATACTGTGACAAATCGCCCTGACATAGTAGTTTGAGAAATCATATGTGGATGCTGTGTTCTTTGCTACAATTTCCCGCTATTTTACATCAATTCCCACTATATGTGCGGATACTCTTTAACAACACGACCCAAACTACGAATTTTCTGTAATAACCACAAATACGCTTTCGGTTTGTAAAAGACTACAATATGCCTGCATCCGAAGCACATGTTTTCAAGTATAATTGCGCAATTTGTTTCACCGTTTCCGAAAAGCGAACTTGCGGTGGATACATTTATATGGACTTCCGGTCTGTGCAGTTGCGCATAAACCGAGAACTTGCGGTGGCTACAATTTATATATGACTCTACCGGTCAGTGCAGTTCCGCATAAAAAATCGAATATGATAAGTTATTACATAATTACCCAGCAAGTTATTTCATATTTATTAAATGCACGACAAATAAAACTATTGGCCCGATCTTCCCAAACGAAAATATCACCCAATCAAGACTGTCTCAAATTTTGCGCTCCGTGACTCCATCTTCCATACACAAATCGGTCTGAAAGTTACGTAGAATTTGGAAGATTTGCGATATCTGTCTTGCATGGTGTGCATTAAGTCTATATGACGTAGAATTATTACCACTATCGTTTCTCTCGGTTTCCATTGTTGCTTTGATAACTGCTCAAGCCTTATTTCTTTCCTCTTTCCGTGAATGATTGAGTGAGTGTGGTAGATTAAAATAATGTATAACGAGAACGGGAAGCCGTTCGGCATGGGCAATTTATGTATAAATACTATATATTAATTGTGTGCTTAGTTTGAAGTCCTCTTTCGGGAGAAAGTGAGTGGGTCTGGAAAGAGCCTTTTGTTTTCTTTCAAAATCATAAGATTTCAATGATCAGACATTTTCCTCGTCCATTTCCATCTCCTCAAGCAGGTCATCCACAGCTTGTGGTCCATACAGCGTACACCGAAGACTTGTCACCAGGTCAGCTTTGTTGCAGGCGTATTCATAGAATGTATTCCGGAGGTCTTCCCCAGCTGCTATTTGTAGGCGGAGGTTGTAACGGAATGATTTACGGCCCTCTCTATTTGCCTTGTCGTAACGCTGCTGTAACTCTTCTAGCCGTTTGTTGAGAAAGACGATCTGCTCACAGGATCTCTGAAAGGATGATTCTGCTTTTTCAAGACCAGCATACAATTTGGCGTGGTTCTCCATGTCAGGAATTTGTTCTGGACAATTGGTTGACTTTTCTGTATTGCAAAATGATTGCGATATGATTAAACACGGCCGTCACGGTTTATATAGCCTGGAATCAAAACTGACTTGTGGCAGATGAGTGACTGCTGACACGACTTTTTCAAAACTGATGAGTCGGAAACCTCAACAGTGTGACAAGTATATGCCTAGCTTATGTTCGGACAGCATTGAGACAGTATACGCCTTAACCCCTGCACATGATGACGAGATGATTGTAATCATTAACTTGTGATCATGAGACAAAGGGCTAATCACGATCTGATTATTGTGAGTGACAGAGGAGAATCATTAAACAAATAATTTACAATTCTATCAAATGGCACTTTATTAGGTTGGTTTATGCTGTGGCAAATCGCCCTGACATATTATTTTGAGAAATCGTATGGATGCTATGTTCTTTGCTACAATTTCTTGCTTTTTTGCATCATTTCGCACTACATGTGCGGATACTCTATAACGACACGACCGAAACTACGAATTTTCTGTAATAAGCACAAATACATGTACGCTTTCGGTTTGTAAAAGACTACAATATGCCTGCATCCGAAGCACACGTTTTCAAGTACAATTGCGCAATTTGCTTCACCGTCTCCGAAAAGAGAACTTGCGGTAGATACATTTATATGGGCTTCCGGTCTGTGCAGTTGCGCATAAACCGCGAACTTGCGGTATCAACAATTTATATATGACTCTACCGGTCTGTGCAGTTCCGCATAAAAAATAGAATATGATAAGTTATTATATAATTACCCAGCAAGTTATTTCATATTTATTAAATGCACGACAAATAAAACTATTGGCCCGATCTATGTCAAAAGAAAATATCACCCAATCAAGAGTGTCTCAAACTTTGCGCTCTGTGACTCCATCTTCCATACACAAATCGCTCTGAAAGTTACGTAGAATTTGGAAGATTTGCGATATCTGTGTTGCATGCATGTGCATTAAGTCTATATGACATAGAATTATTACCACTATCGTTTCTCTCGGTTTCCATGGTTGTTTTGATAACTGCTCAAGCTTTATTTTTTTTCCTCTTTCCGTGAATGAATGAGTGAGTGTGGTAGATTAAAATAATGTATAACGAGTACGGGAAGCCGTTCGGCATGGGCAATTTATGTATAAATGCTATATATTAATTGTGTGCTTAGTTTGAAGTCCTCTTTCGGGAGAAAGTGAGTGGCTCTGAAAAGAGCCTTTTGTTTCTTTCAAAATCATAAGATTTCAATAATCAGACATTTTCCTCGTCCATTTCCATCTCCTCAAGCATGTCATCCACAGCTTCTGGTCCATACAGCGTACACCGAAGACTTGTCACCAGGTCAGCTTTGTTGCAGGCGTATTCATAGAACGTATTCCGGAGGCCTTCCCCAGCCGCTATTTGTAGGCGGAGGTTGTAACGGAATGATTTACGGCCCTCTCTATTTGCCTTGTCGTAACGCTGCTGTAACTCTTCTAGCCGTTTGTTGAGAAAGACGATCTGCTCACAGGCTCTCTGAAAGGATGATTCTGCTTTTCCAAGACCAGCATACAATATGGCGTGGTTCTCCATGTCAGGAATTTTGTTCTGGGCAATTGGTTGACTTTTCTGTATTGCAAAATGATTGCGATATGATTAAACACGGCCGTCACGGTTTATATAGCCTGGAATCAAAACTGACTTGTGGCAGATGGGTGACTGCTGACACGACTTTTTTCAAAACTGATGAGTCGGAAACCTCAACAGTGTGACAAGTATATGCCTAGCTTATGTTCGGACAGCATTGAGACAGTATACGCCTTAACCCCTGCACATAATGACGAGATGATTGTAATCATTACCTTGTGATCATGAGACAAAGGGCTAATCACGATCTGATTATTGTGAGTGACAGAGGAGAATCATTAAACAAATAATTTACAATTCTATCAAATGGCACTTTATTAGGTTGGTTTATACTGTGGCAAATCGCACTGACATATTATTTTGAGAAATCGTATGGATGCTATGTTCTTTGCTACAATTTCCCGCTTTTTTTGCATCATTTCCCACTATATGTGCGGATACTCTATAACAACACGACCGAAACTACGAATTTTCTGTAATAAGCACAAATACGCTTTCGGTTTGTAAAGACTACAATATGCC
>JAVTVY010001366.1:0-35532 GCA_036873755.1 Hanleya hanleyi
GCTAATCCCTCACGCAATAGCTACAAAGTAATAGCAAGGTGAACTTGACAATGAAATTGGGCGAAGCCCAACAATTAATTGAACTCTAGTACTTAATTTGAACTCTAGCCTTCAGGCCATAGATTTTCAGTGAATGCCTCAATCAAATTCACAAAAACTGACCACCGGAAAAAGCCAATGTAGTTTGACCGATAATGCAAAGTCAAACTATTGCTAAATTTTTAGTCCATCACACCAGTGAAAAATGGCCAACAGAAATTGGCAGTGCAAGATTCTGTTCCTGTAACTCTCACGAAAAATTCTAAATAGGACAACCGTGCAAAACTTTATCAGTGGCACAGCAAGCATGGCAAATTCACATCACAAAAATCATTGACGCAGCATAGCTATGCAAACAAGTACCATTCTTTCATCTTAACCAGTATTTGTCAACAGCACGACTGATAAATCCACCTCACAAGGTCATGTAGTACAACTATGTCAGTAAACCCAATCAGCGGACCGAAAGCAACGGACTGATCAGTCATCCGGCGTTCAGTCACAAAAACTTCACCCCATGCACAAAACCTTCTCCAAAAATCCCGACATCACCAACCCACCCACTAAACACATGAAAAATGTAACTGTAATGTGATAGGACTACATGTACGAACAAAACACAAAAATACAACGAACGAGAACTCAAACAAAATTGTAATCTGTGGTAGTCCAAAGTAACCCCGCTTTATTCGCGAGAAATGCAGAGGGACGAATTTGACCAAAAAAACGTAATACTTACTCCCAAATTGACTGCTATAAAATAAGCCGTCCCGCCTTACTTGATTCGTCAAAATACTATCAACCAGATTCGCCAAGAATAATAGCACAAATTTAGCTACAATAAATTCCAACCAAGTTGCAGGAGAAATAAAATGTGTAGCTCAATATTTTCCGGTCAACCAACTTGGCAGCAATGCCTGTATACAATAAATTCTGTTTTCTGGATGAAACAGAAATAAATAGTAGTGTCAACTTCTCACACTCAGTGAGTTTCCACTCCAGAACTCACTGAAACCAAATGAAAGAATGAAGCACGTATGAATGAACCAAGTGTGCCTATTCAGCTTTACCCATTAGGAAAAAAGAAAATACCGTCTTCAATACAAGTGCATCACGCGTTACCGCAGTCAACGCGTTATTGCAACTTCCCTGTTAATGTTGCACTATTTCAATTTACATCTAATAGGGCACTGAATAAATCCAGGTTAGCAGATCAAAAGCAATTTTTTTGATTATTATTTTTTTTTTTTTGAAACAGAATTTACTCACAGTACATATACTACCTCACGCAAAAGTCACGAAGTTAGTAGCCAATCTTGATGATAAATTTTGGCCAAATCCAAAATAAACTAGGTACCGGTATATTAGCAAATTTATTGAAACACAAATTTGAATGTTCTATGACATGGCCAGCAAAAATTTCAATCAAATGAGAGAACCCCCCCCCCCGCTTTACGCTAATCCCTCACGCAATAGCTACAAAGTAATAGCAAGGTGAACTTGACAATGAAATTGGGCGAAGCCCAACAATTAATTGAACTCTAGTACTTAATTTGAACTCTAGCCTTCAGGCCATAGATTTTCAGTGAATGCCTCAATCAAATTCACAAAAACTGACCACCGGAAAAAGCCAATGTAGTTTGACCGATAATGCAAAGTCAAACTATTGCTAAATTTTAAGTCCATCACACCAGTGAAAAATGGCCAACAGAAATTGGCAGTGCAAGATTCTGTTCCTGTAACTCTCACGAAAAATTCTAAATAGGACAACCGTGCAAAACTTTATCAGTGGCACAGCAAGCATGGCAAATTCACATCACAAAAATCATTGACGCAGCATAGCTATGCAAACAAATACCATTCTTTCATCTTAACCAGTATTTGTCAACAGCACGACTGATAAATCCACCTCACAAGGTCATGTAGTACAACTATGTCAGTAAACCCAATCATCGGACCGAAAGCAACGGACTGATCAGTCATCCGGCGTTCAGTCACAAAAACTTCACCCCATGCACAAAACCTTCTCCAAAAATCCCGACATCACCAACCCACCCACTAAACACATGAAAAATGTAACTGTGATGTGATAGGACTACGAACAAAACACAAAAATACAACGAACGAGAACTCAAACAAAATTGTAATCTGTGGTAGTCCAAAGTAACCCCGCTCTATTCGCGAGAAATGCAGAGGGACGAATTTGACCAAAAAAACGACCTGATGAAAGATTGAATGCCCACCATGAATGGTCCAATTTTCGTCACACAACTTGGGCCGTTTCTGTCTTAATTAACGCAGCAATAACTGCCAAACCACACCGAATATTGCGCACAACCCACCAACTATTGCCTTGTCTCATTATTTAATATTATTTTAACTTACAAAAAAACGTGACCAGGCTGACGAGAACAACTATTCCAGAACTTCGCTGTGAGCTGAAATTTTCACAAAACCCTTTTATAAAGTAACACACTTCCAGCTTATATGGACCCAATCGTAAATAAAAGTCAAAAAATTTGTCAGGACTCGGAAATGAAGATTTTCACACCAAGATTTTCGAAAATTTCAAAATGGCCGCCGATCTTCACACTGCATTCAATTTGTCGAAAAATAATCACAATTCTACGCTAGATACGTTCACTTCGGACGCCAATTTGTAGTACCGTAGTAACTACACCTACAAAGGTTTTAGGCAGTACAGTGGGCAGGCTTACCTACTGGTTATTCCTCGGGAGAAGCAGTCTTTTAGGTCTTGTCCCCAGTTAGTCAGTATCTTCTCTGCCTTTCTTCACCCAGCCCGCGAGCTATTCTCATTGGTTATTGGGCAATTAGCGCCCTCTACCAATGGGAGAAACTATAATAAAGCGCTTATCTCCCCTGCATCACCTGACACTAATCTTCGTTAATAATCTATTATTGTCTAAACTGAGGAGACCGTGAGTAAACCTATTCTGACTACAAAGCGTTAAGCTTGGCGTTGGTAGGCGTTGCTACAAGATGACACCTCACACGACGCATTCGGTCCACGCATGGTCCATCTCTACCTCAAACACCTTGCTTCACACCCTCAAAATTCCCACTTCGGCTACTACTCTACCACGAGAGCTGCACTTTGGCACCTCACACGACGCATTCGGACCACGGATGATCCCTCAAACACACCCCACCCAACTCCAAAAATTGCTGCTTTCTATACTACGGCTAGATTGCGCATACGCAGAATGATGAAACCGGACCAGACACCAGTTCATTCCGACGCTACCCCCATGAGAACGTCAAAATAAGACCTCATACGGTGACGTCACAGATGACGTGGACATCCACCAGCGTGGGTATGATGTGATGGATGGGAGAATAAAAGGATTAATCGGTCATCTTTGTTGTTGTTCTCTCATCTGTCTACATCATGGCGTCAATGTGTTATGCTAGGGAGTTAAGGCGTTAAGATAGAACGTTAGGGCGCTAAGATAGGGCGTTAAGACGTTGAGACGGCCGTTGACTGACGTCACTGCATTTTGATGAATTAGTGACAATTTCATGGAATATCTAGAAAATCAGAGCTTCAGGGCTAATTCTCCAGGGCGGTGAAGCGTTAAGTTACCGCAGTTAACGCGTTATTGCAACTTCCCTGTTAATGTTGCACTATTTCAATTTACATCTAATAGGGCACTGAATAAATCCAGGTTAGCAGATAAAAAGCATTTTTTTTTATTATTTTTTTTTTTTTTGAAACAGAATTTACTCACAGTACATATAATACCTCACGCAAAAGTCACGAAGTTAGTAGCCAATCTTGATGATAAATTTTGGCCAAATCCAAAATAAACTAGGTACCGGTATATTAGCAAATTTATTGAAACACAAATTTGAATGTTCTATGACATGGCCAGCAAAAATTTCAATCAAATGAGAGAACCCCCCCCCCCCCTTTCCGCTAATCCCTCACGCAATAGCTACAAAGTAATAGCAAGGTGAACTTGACAATGAAATTGGGCGAAGTCCAAAAATTAATTGAACTCTAGTACTTAATTTGAACTCTAGCCTTCAGGCCATAAATTTTCAGTGAATGCCTCAATCAAATTCACAAAAACTGACCACCGGAAAAAGCCAATGTAGTTTGACCGATAATGCAAAGTCAAACTATTGCTAAATTTTAAGTCCATCACATCAGTGAAAAATGGCCAACAGAAATTGACAGTGCAAGATTCTGTTCCTGTAAACTCTCACGAAAAATTCTAAATAAGACAACCGTGTAAAACTTTATCAGTGGCACAGCAAGCATGGCAAATTCACATCACAAAAATCATTGACGCAGCATAGCTATGCAAACAAATACCATTCTTTCATCTTAACCAGTATTTGTCAACAGCACGACTGATAAATCCACCTTACAAGGTCATGCAGTACAACTATGTCAGTAAACCCAATCACCGGACCGAAAGCAACGGACTAATCAGTCATCCGGCGTTCAGTCACAAAAACTTCGCCCCATGCACAAAACCTTGTCCAAAAATCCCGACATCACCAACCCACCCACTAAACACATGAAAAATGTAATTGTGATGTGATAGGATATGAACAAAACACAAAAATACAACGAACGCGAACTCAAACAAAATTGTAATCTGTGGTAGTCCAAAGTAACCCCGCTTTATTCGCGAGAAATGGAGAGGGACGAATTTGACCATAAAAACGACCTGATGAAAGATTGAATGCCCACCATGAATGGTCCAATTTTCGTCACACAACTTGGACCGTTTCTGGCTTAATTAACGCAGCAATAACTGCCAAACCACACCGAAGATTGCGCACAGCCCGCCAACTATTGCCTTGTCTCATTATGTAATATTATTTTAACTTACAACTCTCTCATCTGTCTACATCATGGCGTCAATGTGTTATGCTCGGGCGTTAAGGCGTTAAGATAGAACGTTAGGGCGCTAGATAGGGTGTTAAGACGTTGAGACGGGCGTTGACTGATGTCACAGCATTTCGATGAATTAGTGACAATTTCATGGAATATCTAGAAAATCAGAGCTTCAGGGCTAATTCTCCAAGGCGGTGAAGCGTTAAGCTAGGCGTTGGCGGGCGTTACTGTGTTACTGTCCATAAAAGCAAGCGTATTCGAAAAACTTGCAATCTCCCTGACCCAGTACGCCCACTACTGGCTCATCTCGACCTCAAAACGTCCAATCCAATTCCTTTTTTCTACTGCGCATGCGCAGATACACGACATTCCCACCCCACACCCATCCAGTTGGATGCTCCCACACGAGAGCTACACACTGATACCTCCCACGATCCATTCGGGCCTTCAACGACCCAAAACGTCCCTTCCATTGCTCTTTTCTCACAATTCCCTGTCTGCGCATGCGCTGAATGTTGAAAACGGACGACACACTAGGCCAGTCGGAGGGTCCCCCATGAATGCTTCACGATGTCAATTCATACGGCCCAATCGGGCAACTAGGGGTCGACCTACACCCCAAACGTCCATTCCAATACACTTTAAGCCCCCCTACCAAACTTTCTGCGCTATCTCCGGAACGACAAAAAATGGAGAGCTGACACTCCGTGACTTTATAGTTTATCGTATTGGAGTCATTTTGAGCCTATTTGCATAACCCCCCGAGCAGAGGATCATGGGTAAATCCAAGATGGCGGCCACGTGGGGTTCCAGAAAAGTGATGTTTTTCCGCAATGAAAAGTGGGCAAAAACTATTTTATTTCACATTAAATTAATATTTACTAATTTATCATGCAGTTTTTGCGGAGAAATTACAAAAATAAAAATTTCAGAAAATCTGACCGAAAAATTGACCAAAAAATGCCGTTTTTGAAAATGACGTCACTGTGTCGTCATCAAAGCGGCCATCTTGGATTTTTTTTACATTTTCTGGTAGAGCTTCACCCAAGGGTATAGTGTGATAAGTTTCAGCCCCCTATCTGAAGGGGTAAGAAAAATAATTAGCCCCCCCCCCCGCGCCGGCCTGGACAGGTCCCAAAAAGCCCAGGCCAGATAGGGTTAAAACGCTAAATAGTTCAATAAAGGCTAAACAAGGGAAAACAGGTTCATTGCCTGTTCTACACGAAATCAAGGAGATGAGTAGATTCTTACGAACTAGTAGATACAGCTTAGCTTTTAAGGGGCAATCATTATCAGCATACGCTCGCTACGGTTCACCGTAAGTGCACTGGCATTGACCAAAAGCATACAATAGTTCACCTCGGATGCAAATTAATGATATAAAGACTGATGTAACGCAGGTGTGGGAGCGTTTGAGTGTGTGTATGAATGGGGGCATCAGGTGCAGCTTAACAGTCTCTATCCCCAAGGTGTTCAACAGGATGGGGCGGGGGATGAAATTCGGGAAAAGACGTTACGTAAATTTGTAGTGACCCGTATTCTAGTGTTAACTGAACCACCATTATGGTTGAGGCAACCGATTTTCGAAGTTTGAGAATGGTCAATTCAATACGTTAAAACAGCCGTAATTCAAGTAAGGAAATGAATGTATTAAAACTGAACGAACACTCAACCCGGTGGAAATTTTCGCTACATTTACCGTGTACTCGTCCGAAATAAATGTGATGAGTGGTGGTACGTTGTTGATTACATCTAAAAAGATTTGTCTCGTTGATTTTGCACATAATGCCGGGACGTACAGCGTTGCACGCTTTAATACATATAGTGCTAAACACCTGCCATTCCCGTACTGCACCATACACGATCGCCAAACATACAGTGTAAGAAACCCGCCACTCTTGCAGTTCATTACAATTCAAAACCAGATAATATTGTACGTGTCGTACATGAGCCGTGCAGCATGCCGTTGTGCACCAGAATGACTAGTCATTAGTTGAGACAACAATTTTTATGTCCATGTATTCTCATTTGCTAAGCGCTATATCGGCGATCATCCTGTTGTATATAATCGGTATATTGATGACGCAATGAACGATACTATGAATGAATTCAATGAATTTAAAGGAAACATCATATTAAGACCTATATCTCTATGAAATGTGAAGCGGACCTTCTCTCTCGTCGACTGGACAAGCCATTTCTGGATCGCAAGCAATACTTTTCTGAACAGTAAGATTCCAGGCATTTGCTAGATCATGCTTGAAATGTGACGGGTGTAATCAAACGCCTTCACTCATGTCTCTCAAATTTTGCGATACATGTCACACAATGAAAGCGTGACTGTGATAAACCATTCTCTAGATCACGACTTTTTTATGAAAATCCTCTGGATGTAACAATACAGATCAGTGATACGGACTTGATATTTGGAACATCCTGACGTCTGGGCATCATTAAAAGCGGTTGACCGCACTCTCTTGCATGAAACTAACCTATGTTTATATATTAACCCTACCTGATCTGGGAGGGGGGAGCCGGAAAGTGCCTCCCCCTTGTGAACTTTTCTCTGCTGCTCCGAAACGACGAAACCGAAGAGGCTGAAACTTGGTGACTTTTAAGCTTATCTTATTGGGGTCATTTTGAGCCTATTTTTATATACCCCCGGGCAGAGGATCATGGGTAAATTCAAAATAGCGGCCATGTGGTATCCGCGAAAGTCGTGTTTTTCAATCTTTTCGCTCCATTTCTTCACATTTTTAGCCCACCATCACCAGATGGTGGGCTGTTCAAATCACTTTTTGTCCGTGGTCCGTCGTCCGTCCGTCAGTCCGTCCGTCCGAAAACAATTCTTGTTATCGCGATTTCTCAGGTACTACTGCATGGATCTTTCTCAAATTTGGTACACAGGTTCCCCTTAGGGTCTAGTTGTGCAAGATACCTTTTCTGGTCCGATTCGAAAATCTAATATGGCCACAAGGCAGCCATCTTGGATTTCCCCATGAAACCTTGTTATCGCGATTTCTCAGGAACTACTGCATGGATCTTTCTCAAATTTAGTACACAGGTTCCCCTTGGGGTCTAGTTGTGCAAGATACCTTTTTTGGTCCGATTCGAAAATCCAATATGGCCACCAGGCAGCCATCATGGATTTCCCCATGAAACCTTGTTATCGCGATTTCTCAGGAACTACTGCATGGATCTTTCTCAAATTTGGTACACAGGTTCCCCTTGGGGTCTAGTTGTGCAAGATACCTTTTCCGGTCCGATTCGAAAATCCAATATGGCCACCAGGCAGCCATCTTGGATTTCCCCATGAAACCTTGTTACCGCGATTTCTCAAGAACTACTGCATGGATCTTTTTCAAATTTGGTACACAGGTTCCCCTTGGGGTCTAGTTGTGCAAGAAACCTTTTCTGGTCCGATTCGAAAATCCAATATGGCCACCAGGCAGCCATCTTGGATTTCCGCATGAAACCTTGTTATCGCGATTTCTCAGGAACTACTGCATGGATCTTTCTCAAATTTGATACACAGGTTCCCCTTGGGGTCTAGTTGTGCAAGATACCTTTTCCAGTCCGATTCGAAAATCCAATATGGCCACCAGGCAGCCATCTTGGATTTCCCCATGAAAACTTTTATCGCGCTTTCTCAGGAACTACTGCATGGATCTTTCTCAAATTTGGTACACAGGTTTCCCTTGGGGTCTAGTTGTGCAAGATATCCTTTCTGGTCCGATTCGAAATTCCAGTATGGCCACCAGGCAGCCATCTTGGAGTCATCTTGGATTTCCCCATGAAACCTTGTTATCGCGATTTCCCAGGAACTACTGCATGGATCTTTCTAAAATTTGGTACACAGGTTCCTCTTGGGGTCTAGTTGTGCAAGATATCTTTTCTGGTCCAATTCGAAAATCCAATATGGCCACCAGGCAGCCATCTTTGATTTCCCCGTGAAACATTTTTATCGTCATTTCTCAGGAAGTACTGCATGGATCTGTCTCAAATTTGGTACACAGGTTCCCCTTGGGGTCTAGTTGTGCAAGATACCTTTTCTGGTCCGATTCGAAAATCCAATATGGCCACCAGGCAGCCATCTTGGATTTCCCCATGAAACTTTGTTATCGTCATTTCTCAGGAAGTACTGCATGGATCTTTCTCAAATTTGGTACACAGGTTCCCCTTAGGGTCTAATTGTGCAAGATACCTTTTCCGGTCCGAATCGAAATTCCAATATGGCCACCTGGCGGCCATCTTGGATTTCCCCATGAAACTTTGTTATTGCGATTTCTCAGTAACCACTGCATGGATCTTTGTCAAATTTGGTACACAGGTTCCCCTTGTCATCTAGTTGTGCAAGATATTTCATGGATCTTTCAGAAATTTGGTACACAGGTTCCACATGTGGCCTAGTTGTGCAAGATAACTTTTTTGGCCCGATTCGAAAATCCAAGTTACGCTTCAAATTAATACGATATTCCCAAGTTGTGATGTTGCATCACAAGAGTCGGCGGATCAAACGGTGGGGTATATTCTTTTTATTGACTATAGAGAATATCCATACCTTCACCTTCCATATCAAGGAGTTCAAATAATTCGGAATTAAAATGTATTTCTTCAAATTTTAAATCAGTTTTCTTTAATCCATGCAGTTGCAAGTGAACTGCTCAACCATTTCGTCTGCCGGCGGGTCGGCTACATGGAGGGACATCACTCTTGTGACACAATGTTACAACTCGATAACTGTAGACCACTGCATGTTATCAGGATTCAGACACTTTCGAAGTTTCAACATTACTGCACGGACTGGATCCCTTCAGTATTAAGTATTGTACCATCTTACTATTCTCGAGCATGGTATCTTAAAAGAGATATCTCAAACTAGCCCAGTAAACAGAACAGAATTAGCATTCGTTCCTAATTATAAAATCTTAAGTATGTTTCATAGCTCATGCCAAAGTGTCAAAGAGATTTGTCTTCGCTTCCAGTACCCAATGATGACACGTACAAAAAAATAAATGAAATGAAAATACTACAAAACGAAAACGAAGGATCCTCCGTACATAGTAGATTCACTTTCAGACTAACTTTGCTCTTATCTCTTGTACTATAACAACCGGCTTAAGTACAGTTTCTAGAAATCTTGAAACTCCTTAAACTTAGAAAGACGATATCTTGGTGTTTTCCAGTGCCCCTTTTTCGATGTTTTTCACTCAGATTCGAAATTCTGTAAACAAAATTACAAATCAATCGTTTGTTCTTAGTAACAATGGACAAAAAGATCCTCTTGTCATTAGGTTAAAATTATCGGACAATGGTGGGCGCCAAGATCCTTCAGGATCTCTCGTCCTTGCCTAAAAGGTCTTGAAAGTATTTTATTCATGAATAACTAATTATTCTATATTTTATTTGATTTTTTTCGAGAGAAAAATCGGAAAAATGAAAATTTCGAAAAATCGACCCCAAAATGGCTTCCGAGAAGATGACGTCACTGCAAGGGCGTAGACAAGGGGGGGCTTGGGGGGCTTCAGCCCCCACAAATATTGACGTCCGTCAAAAAAAAATAACAAAAAGAAAAGAAAAAAAAACAAAAAGGGAGAAAAAAGGAAAGAAAGCAAGAAAGAAACAAAAAGGAAACATAGCAGAGAAGTAAATGTTTAGCTTGTCACATATCTTTATCAATTGTTGCATATTACAGGGGAAGTAAAATCAACAATGCTTACCAGAAGGACTAGAATAATTGCAATCGGTCAGAGAACAACGCAACAGTTTGGCGATATCGGACTCAAAGATCCCGTGTGATTTTCTCCGAGAAACGAATAATGTGCTCCAATTCAATCAAATATCGCCCATTTGGACGAAAAAGGTCAACACGTTGGCTGAAAAGATTTTTTCATAACTTTTTCACCATAAACTTTTTTTTAATTGAGATCTCAGTCATTTGTCCCGTATTTATTTATTCACAAACGAGAGATACGAACTCTCGAATAATTTTCACAGAGAAACCCTAGAAATATAGGTAAAAAATCTAACCCAGACACAAAGTCACTATTTAACTGGTGTAAATATGATGAATATGGATACTTTTCGCTACTATTCCAAGAAAGGACCCCTAACTTTACATTTTTGATAAGCTTGGCAACTTCAGAACGACCACAAGAACTCATGCGGTCAACCACGCATCAAAACACCGCCCCTGCTATCTAGGCAAAATAGTATTATCTAAGAAATAACTTGAATTAATATAGTGCAAACCCCGGATTGAACGATCATTTCACCTTGTATATCAGTGTAGTGATCGCCACTGTTATATAGAGATTTTCGCAAAAAAAAAGTTCAACTTTTACCGCTCAAATGCCCCCAGTGAGCGTCAATTTACCATCAATTTTCAAAAAAAAAATCTACGCTGCGAGGGGGGATACCCCCCTCTCAGACTCTCCCCCTAAGCCCCCCCAAACTTCACAACTTGTCTACGCCCTTGCACTGTGACGTCATCATGGCAGCCATCTTGGATTTTTTTACATTTCCCGGTAGAGCTTGAACCAAATATACTCTGTGGTAAGTTTCAGCGCTCTAGTCTTAGTGGTAGAGAAAATATATAGGGGGGAGGCACTTTCCGCCCCCCTCCCCTCCAGGCTGTGATACACCCCAAATCGCCCAGGCCAGATAGGGTTAAGCTTTTGTTTTGACGAGATCGTAATGCTGTTTTTAAGAATTGGATCTTTAGATTTTGGACGCGATCATTCTTTAATGGACGACGGCCGAATATTGAATAACGGAGTAGACGCTTGTGTGACGGAGCTGCCTTCATGTGCAATATAGAAGACTCCTTCTTCCATTCCAATGTTTACTATTTACCGGTACAACAAAACAGCTTCTGTTTCTTGTCCGCTCATTTTTTTTTTAGTTCGCCGTGCTCAGTGGAAATATCACAAAAGAAAGCGCAATGACATAAATCAAATTTCATGAACGATTCTGAAACTTATTATGACATAAGACTGTTGCTCGTAAAAGTAATCTGACGGCGTTGTCTCCCTGACATTTAAAACTGGCATAATCTCTCTTGTATGTAATTCCCTTTTGTTCATTTTTAAGTAGCGTTTCATGCAGTAGTGGTGAAATGCCAACGTAATATCTCTTTCACACATGCATTATTTATAGTTACCCATTCTCATGACACGTTGGCCAACATATTTACCGCTGCTTTTTTGCAAACAGTTTACTCGCCTCGTCAAATACAAGCGTCAGATTCGGCATTTGTAAGCTGTCGTCCACAGTGAACATCTCAGTCCATATTGGAAGGTTTTTATTCGTATAACAATATTATGTACAGTATTATTGCCCCCTTCTTTATCGAAATGTCTTATTCGCAATACACTAACAGCATCGAAATCAAATTAATGATAACATGAAGCTACATACAGTTCTTGCAAGAGAGAAGCGTTTTTTTTAATATTCCATATATTCAATTGAATTCGCTGCTTTTTCACAGGTTGTAGTAAATGGTATCAGGTGAGAACTGTATATTTAGTAATATTTCAGTCCATGAAGGGTTAGTTGACAATGTAAGAGTTGTAGTCGAATCTCTTGTTGTCGATTCCATGTGAGTACCCCTAATTATCATCCTAGAACTCTAAATATGTCTACATGTTGGTTGCTTCCTTCAAATCCCATGGAGACCATCCCAAAGCGAGAAGATCATCTAGATAACATTTGGGGAAGGACAACTAACAACGGACGTTTGAATGAGGCTTTTATAAATAATGTTATATGAAAACTGTGCAAATTAGTACCCATTGGAATACTAGCACCAGGTTGATATAAGAGGGCATAATTATCGGTGTTTTAGTATATCACTTGGATCAGCAACCGGGAGCAACATTAAGAAGTACTGTAGAGCATGTATCGATGCCCGCGCTTACAGAAAAAAAGAGTCAAATATTTATAGGTTTTGATGCTTTTTGAAAGATGACGGACATCAGCGGAAGAAAACAGAATTACAACAATTTACTGTTGAGCATTTATCGATCTATCCATTAGGGAAGCACATTTAAATTAAATATTTATTTTTTCCAAGCTCTCTGAAATGTAAATATCTGTAGGTGTCTATTACTGATAAATCGTGTGTGAGATTCTGTATTAATGCTAGTAATCTCCTTCCCGTACAGTCTTTTTCATAATGTGAGATAAACAAGTGAGAAATGACTACATTGTAGTCAAAACCTGCGGCAGTGGCAATAATACAGTGAAAGACATATCAGCGGAGGTAGTGGTAATTGTAGAAAAAAAGCGCCATCTGCAAGTGTTTTCATGCCAAGGGAAGAAATTTTCAACTTTTAACCCACAATTGTAGGAATTGACTAATAGGTTTGATACCATATATATATATATTCACTTTCCCCGTTCAAATTCCGACGATTTTGACTGGTCCGTGCCGTCTATACTGAATTGACAGACGAAGTCACAATGATCGCTTTGGCAATGTCTTGGTACAAGTATCGTGTATTCCAAGTTTCAAAACATTCGGTTCAGCCGTTGAATTTTGCAAATGAAAAAGGCTTTCAAA
The DNA here is from genome assembly GCA_036873755.1 of Hanleya hanleyi. Taxonomy (NCBI): domain Eukaryota; kingdom Metazoa; phylum Mollusca; class Polyplacophora; order Lepidopleurida; family Hanleyidae; genus Hanleya; species Hanleya hanleyi. The sequence goes on from JAVTVY010001366.1 coordinate 13,473, forward strand.
TATTTGGAAATCCAAACAAATTTCATGGATTCAGTCATAGCGCGAACATCTACGCTCTTCAGTCTCCCTTCTCGCTTACTTTGCCGAGGAAAATGAAAAATTTATATTTCCTTCAAAGTTAATTTTCAATGAATTTATTATCAGGTCTATCACTTTGATCTGTGAAACTATGGAATGGGGTTGAAGGCTTTATCGAACTGTTCAAGAGGCATAATGACATTTTTCACGATTCAAATTGACGCCTGTGACAGTCTTGATATTCGATTAGAATAATAAATTAAATTTCTGCATTTATGTGGGTTATCATCTGCAAACTAAATACGGTACCTTGACACTCTTTTCCACGCAGCAGCAAGCCAATAGCAATACATGGTTTGCTCCTTCTATACAAATGATTACCTATTTTATCCTTAGGAGATATCACCTCATCCGACGTTTGGTCAAGCCTTTTCGAAGGTTGATAATTTTATTAATTTTTTTTTTTAAATCAAATCTGCAAATAAGAAAAATTTCTTGTCAGTATCTATGGATATCTCCCTATAATCAATTCGCGAATATGTTTGCCATTAAGTCATCCGGACGGTGATCTAAGTGCGAAATTTCAGGGTTAGTTCACTAAACAAGGTCTGTGTGTATAAGAGAATCATGTCGAATTCTCGTTATTATCTTTTGGTACATCAAATTATTGCATTCGCGAAAACGACTTCCAAGTCAATATGAAAGGGTATCTAAGTATCAAAATAAATTTAAAAAACTCTCAAGGAAATCAAGGTCCTAGCTTTTGACAACGAGGTCAAATAGATCACTTTTATGGTCAGTATCTGCTAATATATGACGTAATTTCATTCGTAAAACTGATTGACAAAGTAACGTAAATTGTGAAGTGTAGAACCAGTAAGTTCTAGCAGAAATGGGCTCTGACTTGAGAGAATGATGTCAAATGCAACATGTTTCTGCCCATTGTCTGCTGATACACACAAGTATTGATTTTACGGAAGTGATTAATGCAATTCTAAAGGGATTATGAGTGCGGAAGAGGACGAGTACATCAATGTCAGCGAAGCAAAGCCCTGGCTTGCGAGAATGAGGATAGAGGGACTGTGTTCCGAAAGAGGATCATTCGAAATAGCTATGTGCCAAATTTCATGCTTGTAACCGAAAGTACACAATATAACTGCACAACTATGATGTATTGTTCCGGCATAGGGTTGTCTGACTCATTAAATACTACATAGTCATTTATGTATTATAAAATCATTTGCGCATAAAGCCAGTTTTGAGTATTATCAATGAGTCAATATGAAAGGGTATCTAAGTATCAAAATAAATTTAAAAAACTCTCAAGGAAATCAAGGTCCTAGCTTTTGACAACGAGGTCAAATAGATCGCTTTTATGGTCAGTATCTGCTAATACATGACGCAATTTCATTCGTAAAACTGATTGACAAAGTAACGTAAATTGTGAAATGTAGAACCAGTAAGTTCTAGCAGAAATGGGCTCTGACTTGAGAGAATAATGTCAAATGCAACATGTTTCTGCCCATTGTCTGCTGATACACATAAGTATTGATTTTACGGAAGTGATTAATGCAATCCTAAAGGGATTATGAGTGCGGAAGCGGACGAGAACATCAATACCAGCGAAGCAAAGCCCTGGCTTGCGAGAATGAGGATAGAGGGACTGTGTTCCGAAAGAGGATCATTCGAAATAGCTATGTGCCAAATTTCATGCTTGTAACAGAAAGTACACAATATAACTGCACAACTATGATGTATTGTTCGCGCATAGGGTTGTCTGACTCATTAAATACTACATAGTCATTTATGTATTATAAAATCATTTGCGCAAGAAACCAGTTTTGAGTATTATCAATGAGTCGGTATAGCTAAGACATTAAGTGCAAGTCCAGGGATTGGAGGGTCATTGTTTCGATTCCCACAGAGGGTTAAGTTATTCTTCCTTTTAAAACATATTTCCATATATGCGAATTGCTTGGGGGTAAAGTTAAACATCTTTATTCGGTGAAAGTTGCGGAGTTGTTCCGCTTACTTCTGAAACGTAATTGTTGCGTTTGTTTTTATGATGCATGATCTATAATTTGATAACAAGTATTATTCAATGTTAATCATAATGATAATGCGTTACTTGTTATGCTTCTTCACCAATTTGTGTTTTATCTAGATTGGGTAGATACAATGATTACTTGAAGTAGTGAACTTATTTTTCTACTTTCTAAGACAGTCGCCTGTGACTGTATGCAAATTAGCTGAACCACTGACAAGGTTGCGGCTCATCTTCCTTGGTATATAAGAAATCCAAGGATCTTAAATTGTATATACATGTGCATCCTGTTCAATGAAAATGGTAATATCTGAAGACAGTGACTGATGTGACGACCGACAGCTTTTAAGCGACTGACGTAAGACAATTGAAGTCTGAACGGAAATCAACGAAGCAATAATTAATTCCACCGAATATAGTTGCAAATGAATTCAAACGTGCCTGAAGACAGTGTTGTCATGTGAGGTTGAAAAGGAAAATTTACTCATGATCCACTGCTCGGGGGGAGAAAGTTTGGTAGGGATTCCCCCCCCCAGGCCAGGTAGGGTTAAAGAGATTTCCAGGAGGTGTATGTACCATAGTTTGGTAAAAATAATTACTTTATTTGTGATGAGATTTGATCAAAGTGTGACACAGCAGTTTTATTACACCGTTTGCAAATTATTGCTACTTACAATTTTGAAGACTGGCGGTGATTCAGGGGGAGATGAATCACTTACCAGAGAGACTACGGTTAAACCAACTCAAAAACAAACAATATAGCCATAGATTCGGACATTCGTTTTGCCTCTTATTTCCTGGGACGAGTTAGTTAGGGATTGGATGGAAGGTCGTCTTATAGAAGCCCCAAGTTAAATAGCATGATTAGGTTGACGCCTCGCTCAATATAAATTGACCCAACAAATTTATCTCAACGACCCCCCTCCTCCCACCCCTCGCCTTCCACTGGATACCGTCAACCCTTCCGATGGAAATCTGATCCAGCATCCTCGACAGCCCCATTGGCATAGCAACGAGAATTTTAGGACTGGGAAATTTGTGGGTTTTTTTCTAATCGTAACTGATTCCACTTGAGGTCGTAAATTACGTTGATGACTATCTAAAGTCTATTTGTATTTAATTGGTAACCGTCTTGTTTGATAATTCAAGCGTAGTTACATGTATAACCCATTTTCCGAAACCTGGCTTTATCTTTACCCTTAATTAAACATTGGGATATTTACCTGGCTTTATCTTTACCCTTAATTAAACATTGGGATATTTACCTGGCTTTATCTCTACCCTTAATTAAACATTGGGATATTTACCTGGCTTTATCTCTACCCTTAATTAAACATTGGGATATTTACCTGGCTTTATCTCTACCCTTAATTAAACATTGGGATATTTACCTGGCTTTATTTTTACCCTTAATTAAACATTGGGATATTTACCTGGCTTTATCTCTACCCTTAATTAAACATTGGGATATTTACCTGGCTTTATCTTTACCCTTAATTAAACATTGGGATATTTACCTGGCTTTATCTCTACCCTTAATTAAACACTGGGATATTTACCTGGCTTTATCTCTACCCTTAATTAAACATTGGGATATTTACCTGGCTTTATCTTTACCCTTAATTAAACATTGGGATATTTACCTGGCTTTATCTCTACCCTTAATTAAACATTGAGATATTTACCTGGCTTTATCTCTACCCTTAATTAAACATTGAGATATTTACCTGGCTTTATCTTTACCCTTAATTAAACATTGGGATATTTACCTGGCTTTATCTCTACCCTTAATTAAACACTGGGATATTTACCTGGCTTTATCTCTACCCTTAATTAAACATTGGGATATTTACCTGGCTTTATCTTTACCCTTAATTAAACATTGGGATATTTACCTGGCTTTATCTCTACCCTTAATTAAACATTGGGATATTTACCTGGCTTTATCTCTACCCTTAATTAAACATTGGGATATTTACCTGGCTTTATCTTTACCCTTAATTAAACATTGGGATATTTACCTGGCTTTATCTCTACCCTTAATTAAACATTGGGATATTTACCTGGCTTTATCTCTACCCTTAATTAAACATTGGGATATTTACCTGGCTTTATCTTTACCCTTAATTAAACATTGGGATATTTACCTGGCTTTATCTCTACCCTTAATTAAACACTGGGATATTTACCTGGCTTTATCTCTACCCTTAATTAAACATTGGGATATTTACCTGGCTTTATCTTTACCCTTAATTAAACATTGGGATATTTACCTGGCTTTATCTCTACCCTTAATTAAACATTGAGATATTTACCTGGCTTTATCTCTACCCTTAATTAAACATTGAGATATTTACCTGGCTTTATCTTTACCCTTAATTAAACATTGGGATATTTACCTGGCTTTATCTCTACCCTTAATTAAACACTGGGATATTTACCTGGCTTTATCTCTACCCTTAATTAAACATTGGGATATTTACCTGGCTTTATCTTTACCCTTAATTAAACATTGGGATATTTACCTGGCTTTATTCTACCCTAATTAAACCCTGGCTTTATCTCTACCCTTAATTAAACATTGGGATATTTACCTGGCTTTATCTTTACCCTTAATTAAACATTTGGATATTTACCTGGCTTTATCTCTACCCTTAATTAAACATTGGGATATTTACCTGGCTTTATCTTTACCCTTAATTAAACATTGGGATATTTACCTGGCTTTATCTTTACCCTTAATTAAACATTGGGATATTTACCTGGCTTTATCTCTACCCTTAATTAAACATTGGGATATTTACCTGGCTTTATCTCTACCCTTAATTAAACATTGGGATATTTACCTGGCTTTATCTCTACCCTTAATTAAACATTGGGATATTTACCTGGCTTTATCTCTACCCCTAATTAAACATTGGGATATTTACCTGGCTTTATCTCTACCCTTAATTAAACATTGGGATATTTACCTGGCTTTATCTCTACCCTTAATTAAACATTGGGATATTTACCTGGCTTTATCTCTACCCTTAATTAAACATTGGGATATTTACCCTAAGTCAAACATTGGGAACGGAATATGGCTTACAGAAGATTTTCCTCTACAGTAGAGCTGGAACTTTCTGCGCTATGCATTTTGGGCATACGCTATTATAAAATACATAATATAAAACTTGAATTGCTCAATCTTATGGCATATTAGTGTCGTGATAATATCGGTTAGTCAGCTGTTTTCGCATATATCTTTGTATCGTTATTTAGTTCCTTAACTTTTCATCGAATTGACCGATTCATCGCAAACTTCACCAGAATAAAAATGAGGCCACGTACAAATTTCGTATCAAAACTGACGTGAACTATTGAAAATAGCAAGTTTTTGCCAGTGGATATATTACGGGAATACAGAATATTCGAAAACAATATTGAGGTCAAAGATCAATACCACAAATTTAGTCAAATATCAGGAAATCAGAGATACATCAGAGACGATATGCCAGGGATTGACATTGTCAAAGGTCAAACAAGTCACATGTCAAAGTGACATTATCCCTGTTCCCGAGCAAAACCCCGGAAATTGTTGAAAACATTGTCCGTGTTATCACTCCTGTCCATGAACATGGATTGTGATCAAACTTCAGAAATACCTCACGCTTATGGCAAACAATAAACCTATTGAATTCGAAATGTCAAAGATCAAGGCCAGTGGGGATAATAATTAGGTAACCATAGAAATTGACACTGTACGAGTGGATTCATTACTGGAAGAGTTTGGACGAGTATCAAATTCAAAGATTGAATTCAAAGTCGCTGACCACCATCAATTCAATGAAACTTAAAAGTCTCTTAGATTTATCTTTAATGACGTAGTACCGTGTGCCAGTTAACCTTGTCTATCTTGGGCGATTTAGGATGTACCGCAGCCAGGCGAGGGAAGGGGGGGGGGGGAAGTGCCTCCACTATATATTTTCGCAATCCCTAAGACTAGAGTTCTGAAACTCAACACACTATATCTTTGGGTCAAGCTCTACTACAAAATGTAATTTTTTCCCCCCAAGATTGCCGCCATTGATGACGGCATTTTTTTGACGATTTTCCGGTCAGATTTTTCGAATTTTTTATTTTTGTGTTTTCTTCACAAACACTGAGAGATAAATTAGTGAATAATAATCTGATGTGAAATAAAATACTTTTTACTTGATTTTCCATGCAGAAAAGTAAGAATTGTGAAGAAAAATGATGAAAATGTCATTTTTCTGGTACCCCACATGGCCGCTATTTTGAATTTTCTTATGATTCTCTGTTCAGAGGGTCATGCAAATACGCTCAAAATGACCCCAATATGATAAGTTAAAAAGTCACCAAGGGTCAGCAAGACCACGATTCTCTAGCCTATTGTTGGGACTTCGCAATGCTAGAAGCCCATCACTCCAGTAGGCATTGTTGTATTGCACCATTGCTTTGTCTGGAGATGTAGTCTTTCCACCAGGTAAATATAGCCATCCTCAAGAAGGAGCTCGGTTCATACCTTTTTAATTTTGAGATCTTTCTTCATTTTCTTCTGATTCTGTGTCTCAGTTAGTATTCAGTCAGAATTTCTTAGGAATACAGGACGGATCTCTTGCAAGGTATTGTTTGTATATTTCAGCAGTCCCTTGCTGTCTGATGGCGTTGAAAAAAAAACTGCTTCCAAGAGTTGCGGCTTTTGCTCCACGTTTTGAATAAAACACTTTTTTCTTGGAAATGTCACTTTCCAACAAGTTGTTGTTAACGTCACGAAGGGAACCGTATGTTTTCCAATATCTTCTGTTAGGCAGGCGAACATTTTGTTATTTTGTGAGGTTCCATCCTAGTTGGGGTCTGAAGGTCCGCCGAGCGCTTAGTGAAAGATTGAAGGGTAACTTTCAAGTCAAACAGTTCATCCAGAAGTTTTCACTTGATGTTATTGGATCTCACTTGAGTATCGAGTATCTTCTGAAGTACACAGTCACAAAAAAGGTGATAAGTATCACTCCAAAAAGGTGAAACTATGAACTCAACCATCACACAAAAAGAGTGATTAGAGTCATTACCTTTTTCCCCATCACCCTTTTTAGGTGATAAATGTAGTATTACCACTCAGGGCTCTCAAGGAGCAAAATGAAGGCGAGTGATTCGTCACTCGCCTGCATTTAAGCTCAGGCGAGTGAGGCGAGTGCTTTTATCACTCGCCTGAGAAATCCCTGAGGCGAGTGAATTGCTAAAATTACTTCTATAAGTACATTACAGAATATGTGGGTCACATATGCACGGTTCAGAACGGTGTTGTAGTCTTCTTTAATTCGGAACACTGATGTAGGTTCCTCTCTCTTTTAGGTACGTTGATAGTTCTATCGGCTTTCCTTTCGGATTCGACATCGTGCAATTTTCCGCTAACACAGTGACAAAATTGTCAGGAACGAAAAGGCGTGCTTGACACCCACCGGAATTGCGTGAGAGCAATAAAAAGCATGGACTTGATCGTGGGACGAAAGTCCGCTTAACAGCGAGAGAAATTCAAAATCGGAAACTAATGTTTAAAACTGAGTGATGTTATGTTAAACAAAATCGGAAACTATGTTTAAAACGGCGTGATGCCATGGTGGTTAGAGCCGTGGTGCTTGACGGATTTTATATTTGTGAAAATCATAACCCACGTCTCAAAACGTGTCTGTATGGAAATACAAGGGAGGCAACCAGTCTACCCATAACGGATCTGTAATTTCGTTCCGACACAGGGTTATACTTTTTGCACAAACACATGAAGCGGAAATGGCGGGCAGGATCTTTACGAAGCCAAGAATTTTACGACGGCTGAAGATGACATTAAACTTTATTCTGACCTATGAAACATGCCAATGATGAACAACAAGATATTTTGGAAGCCAAGAACTTGACAGCAACAGCTGAAGATGTCATTAAATTTTATTCTGACCGACGAAAACAGGCGAGTGGTGAACCACTCGCCATTTTTTTATTTCAGGCGAGCAAGAGGCGCGCGCGAGTGATCGCTCGCCTCTCCTTGAGAGCCCTGCCACTCGACCTGCCATCACCCATTTTAGGTGATGGATCTAGTATTACCACTCGATAATCATCACCATTTTAGGATGATGGGCCCTTGTGATCACCTTTTATAGGTGATGGCCTGCAGGCTTAAACTGATCAACGAGAAGATTTTTCGAGTCCTGGTCTGTATACTATTCAACCTGTAGTTTGCAACACTATTGTAATGTCCAACACTTTCATAACAAATAACATGAATAACCAATTAAAACAAAGACCCACATTTTATTGCGTTAACTTTCTCTCCGGTCATATAAGCTTATATTCCAAGAATGCAGAGGGACTAACTTAAAATCAATAATACACAGCCGGTCTGATGTCCCACGGCATAAGCTGGCAAGTATATGGAATTTCAAGTTGGCAACAAGTGGTACAACATATGGACGGGTGTTACTGAAACACAATCCCAGGCGATCAGGATGTATTTATTCCATTGGAGTAACGTGATCCTTTAAGGATGAACTGCTTGTTGGGGTGGTTTGTCCTTTTCTCGTGTTTATTGCTGGAGTCGTAATTTCAATTCGGGTCCCACATGACCCCTCCTGATGACAAAAAAAGATCACAAGTGACATCTTGTTGCATGGTATCTACATACCAAAACTGGAAAAAATCCATTGAGCATGTTGAGCTTTTCTAATTTCAACACCTGGAAACTGAAAGATGGATAAGCTGATCAACGAACAGATGAACGAACAGACAAATGCATGGACCAAGTTCCCCTCAAGTCCCTTCAAGCATGAAGTAACACGAATGTCACATGTAGCAGTATGAAAGAAGTCATTCTTCAGTTCACTATTGATCCAACTGGTTATTATAGCACTTGTGCTCTCGGTTGAGTTGGGCGTTGATAACATCTCAGTTTCTGTTTGACAGTCACCTATGTAAGGTAGAAACAACATCCGATTAGCACTGATGTGTGACAAAGCAGAACATTACTGTATTCATAAATTTCAATCATGGCCATTTGTTCCAAATGGGTATTGTTCATTTAACTGTAGGAGAAAATAAATTATAAAATAAACAAAAGACAAAAATGAGAATTTAATTAAATGGCAGACTAATATCCCCACGGGTACTGCATGGACGTGTCCCATAACTATGTTTAGCAAGCCTAGAAAATTTAGACAAGCAACTGGGAAAACACTTTGCCCAACCTAGACAATAACTTTAACAGGACAGACACCAGACAGACAGAGGAATGGAGGTTGCGTTACATAGGCTCTCATAGATAATGTATGTGAGCCAAGAATGAATTATAATGGTAAGAATGGTATGGTACCTTGTATCATGTTGTGAGCCAAGAATGAATTATAATGGTAAGAATGGTATAGTACCTGGTATCATGTTGAATAATAGCTATTTCCACCTGGTTCAAGGAAGTGTGGGGGGGGGGGAGGCATATCTGGGTTTAGAAGTGTGTTGCCATACTGTTTCTCCAGAAAATACAACCTTGTGATTTTTCCATCATCATTATTCGTGAAGACTGCAGTACCACCAGGGACCTGTTTTACCATACATAGCCACCTCAAAAGACAATAAAACGGTATTATAAAACATTTCGTCAGAAGCCAATATGGATCGGTTACTGGAAATATATTTGAAACAACTTTGAAACTGTAAAGCCAACATGTACAGTAAGTTGAGGGACTGGCCCTGAAACATGTCCAGTAAATAAAAAAAAGTTCCAGGGGAAATTTTGAATATATCCAAATAAACAAATCATATCAAGCTGAAACTTCTCACATATATTGTTAGGACTTTCATGGTGTACATTTAGTATTATGCAAAAAATAAAAAAAGTAAATTATATTCATTTTGAACAAAAAGACACTTGAAATCATTTTTGAACAATGTCAATTCATAGTGTACATGTAAAGACGTCACTTCAGATGATTTTTCTTTTTTTTAAAATAAGCTAAATATAAAAATAACTGGTCTGGCACCCCTTTACCCACAACACAATACAAACAGTTATTTATAAAACTCAATCAGGGTAGTATGCATTCTGTAGCAAATTATTGTTACTGCATGAACTGGTTTAGTGATACTATCCAAAATGGGATGAGTACTTTCGCTAAACAAGAACAGACAATAACCAATCAGCTGTTCCATCAACTGTGAATGACCCGCATAACTGGGATAACAATTCAATGATGCATGATCCGGTTCCAATTTTATTTAATAAATTGATTCTGCGTGTCGAAAAGTTCCTAAACTTTAATACGGTATGTTTTGTGAACTAGTTGTCCTCCGATAATTACTGCAAATCTGGGCCTGGGAATACATTTTTTTTTATTCGTGGCAATGTATCTGTATTTCCTAAAGTTAATCTTATGAAAGTCAGAATACGGTCGAAAACAGTTCGCTGTGAAGCTGGGTTAATTGTCTGAGACAATATTATCGCATATTTACCTATACCGTAATCGACTTTGAATTAAATTAACCAAATTTAACAGGGCATCTCGTTTCCTTGATGCCATGGGCCTGGTATATACAGTTTGCTCATTTGGAGTTTTGATGGGGGGTTTTGCAAATAGTTCATAGATCAAGCCTAAGTGAAGAAGATTCATTAGATGTGTGCATATATTGGGCCCATGGCATAGAGGATACAATCCAGCACACAGTGTACATTTACCAACCTTGATTGAAAGACCACTTGATTTCCAAGTAAACATCATTATATCTTCATTGAAGGCTTTAAATATATTTAAAACTAAAACCTGTAAAATAAATATGGCAATAAATATATTGTCTATATTGATTCAGGGGAAAAAACATCAAATATATTTATTTTGCTGACATAATTCGATTGTGTAACTTCGAGTTCGATGTATGAAAAGTGTATCCAGTCCTATACCTTCAACACGAGTGCAAATTCAATTATTTCATGCGTAAAAGTCGACTCGCTGAAATCATGGAACGACTGAATCGCTGTAGGGTCAGTGTGACCCCAGTTTCCAACACGAACTTTTGGTTTCATCCATTTTGTTCATACTGAGAGGTGATAAATCCGTGCAAAGTTGATGTATTTATCGATAAATCACTTACCTATAGTAGAATTCTGTCTCCCAAGCATCAGCTATATACCCCTCAATCTGCTGATAGTAGAGTTGTTCTCTGTCACTGTTTTCATACATGTCACATGTGCAATTGCCCAGATCTTCGAATGATAGTGCTCCTCGCACCGTCACCCTTCTCCATATCATGCATATTCATTAATTTGACGTCACCATTCATTAGGTTACAATTTCACCTCCTTAACAGGAGAGCTCGCCAAACACGCACTTTCTGTTCCGCAGAGGCTATATCAGGCTATATCCATCATATGAATATCCAGAATGTTTTTATTGTACATATCCTTAAACATTCTACATTTATCTATTTCCGGTACGGTATAGGCCTATTCGTTGGTATAAATAATATACGCCAATTTACTTAGAAAAGAAAATTGGTATTGGCGGAAGCCAACGCATCTCGAAGCCTTCAGCGTTAGATAGGCCTATCTTATATCTTATTCGCTTTGTCTAACAGTGAGTCATGAATACTAACATTTCATCATGGAAATTGAAATAGCGGTGTAATACATGTCATATTCACGATAGTTCAAAACGCCCCAACACTGTCTGCTAGAACCCTAGTTAAATCATCGCATCTCTGACACTACATCCTATCCTAACACACTCACCTACCATGCCCTGCAGGAGCACAAAGCCTTGTATAACAAACGCGAGGTATGGTTATACACACTGAAAATGTTTATGAGTAATGAATTAGATATGCACGTTCACAACACATGGTGCAGTGGTTTCAAACCCAAACTTTCAGACACACTTCCACAATCGTTTCGACTATGCACTTCAGGGTAATAAAGCCTCAATAAACCTAATTGTAATGGACAAAACAAAATCAGGACATACACATTAATGAAAAGTAATATTGAGTTCGAACCATATTTACTTGTATGTACAAATTCCCACCACATACAAGCTTTTTCAAAATAAAAACTAAGTAATCATAAATTGAAAATTGAAACTGGTAACAAAACCCAAAACAGAAGTTTAACAGCGAGTCTGTGACACCTGTCAAGTAGCACTAAATGCACTTTGTGTACGTTGTCATGTTCCCGGTACACAACTGATAGAATATCAGTCTGAAACAATTAGTGAAAGTCACAGTAATTTCATGACCCTAAGTGATATTCACAAATTTGTCCTCATAGCACTTAGTATTGTAGTGCCACATCTGTATGCTTGGTACACGCTTCCACTTCAGTGTAATACACGAGTAATCTCTTATAACATTGTGTAAATATACCATATATACACCACAGTATATCCATATATGTACAGGAACATTTAATTGATTTGTTATTCTTCGTCTTGCATGTTCTCTGTTTTTGTACAATAAATTGAATTGAATTCAATTCAATTCACGATCGATGACCGTACCAGTATATACAATGTACAAAAGTTTGAATTTTATAATCAAAAGTGATAAATTCATAAAGACACAATCAAGGTTTATTAAATACTCACAAGTGGACGTTTGGTTCTGGTATGTAGAACTTTGCCTTGATCTAGTAAGGTAGTTTTGTGGGTTCCGAATCACAGTGAGTTGCTGATCACTTTCCCAATGAACGGCTTATATTTCTTGCAATAAAGCATCTATGTAAATCTTTTCTAGTTTTATTAGAACGTCTGATGCTGTTATTTGCGATAACCATTAATAAATGTTAAACAACCAACCTGCGTTGTTTGTTTCTCGGTCAATTCGGGAAGGTAATGCTTCCGGTACTACGCAATGGCAAATTTACACTGGGTCAAAAAACTTTATTTATATAAAACTGTTATTTCTTCGGTTTTAAATCTACCAGAAATAAAGTGGGTTTAAGTGGTAATTTCAGTATTTATTTCAGTGATAGAATCATTTTAATGGTCAAGCAGAATATCTAATGATTTGCGATAACCATTAACTCACCACTCACCAGCAGTTTAACATAATGCAGCAGTAGAGATGTCAATTTCGGATCAACGAAATACGCGCTGTTTATTCCGTTTGATGACTTAATCGGAAATTGTGATATTGAAGACTTTGCACACGGACAAATATTGGAGGGCAAAGTTGTCGCTTTAGAATAATTTTGAGTCACAGAACGGGATGGTCTTTCCCCCCCCCCCACATACACATAAAAAAAAATCAAAATTTTCATCATTTGTGTTCATTATTAAAATTGAAAACATATATCTATGTGTCCTTTCCTTTATGTTATTTTGTCCGAATAGTCAGATGCTAAATGAATGTCCGATGTTCATTTAGAGAGTTTATATATTGTGATCTTGAATATGCGAGTAGAATTCATTCAGCTGTCAGAAACTAGATGGAAACGTGAGTGTAACTTAAAGTTGAATCTGAATTCCATGTAGTATAAAGGAGGAATCCATATTAGGTCCCATGGGGAAACATTTATAGGTTTCTATTGAACCAGGTTTGTTAGGTTCTTAAATGAATGGTCTCGTCCGTGTACAAATAACGAACTACCGAAATCCTTATAGAAATAATTTAATTAGTGAGCATAATTTTCGTATATGGCATCATCACACAGATCAGGCCGTCGTTGTCTATGAAGAATTTCCGCCTCAGTAATGGCAATCCAACGAAGTCTAAGCATGTTATACATCATTTTTCTCCTATTGTGATATTGGTGATAGCTGACTATTCAGGCTGATGAAAAAAATATATATATTCTCAGTGGCTGTAACGACCGCTAGATGGCGTGATCCGCTTCTCACGAAAGTGATTCGCAACTGCCCGCACTGATGCACTGATACGGACATCATTTTCTTATTGATTCGCAAGGTCCATTAGAGATTTTTTTACATGCAATTATCGACGACAGATTTTCATAGAAAATAACACCAAGAACCACTCTCAACTCTTAACAAAAAGTAGTCTTGATGTAAAAAATTATTCCAAACTCCCCTATTAACTGTATCCTTTGGCCCAGCTGTGTTGGCTGACCGTGCGATTGGGATTTCCTCTCCTAATCTCCTGACTTCGATAACTTCGCTTTACTTCTTACTAAATTTCTAACTAAATCACATTCGAGTAACCTTATATATCATTTGGTATGCAACAGATATGCACACGTATGCCAAAAATATATAGTGCTATTTCCACACATTTAATACCTTAGAAACAATTCTATATGCCAGCAAGTCAGCTTAGAATAACATGTAAAAACAAACGGTGTCGGGGTTCTTTCTTATACATATCAGATCAAGTACTGTATTCATCCATTGCTGATGTATGCACGTAAAATAGTTTATAGGCGTATCTGTAGTTGACATATAAATGAATAATTAATATACAGTGTATCACCCAGTTCCGAACCACTAAACAGTCGGCACCTGCTACTGGCCACAGTTTATACCCTAAATCTAACTACAAGGTTGAAATATATGCTTTAATATCTGCTGAATAGTATGGCAATAAAAGTTTTCTAGATGATTTGTTAATATAGCGATAAATGGTCGGCTCATTCGTGACGTTCATTGCCCAGTTCAGGGTCAAATTTCCAGTTTCGAATCGGATCGTTTTCCAAGGTCTAAATATGCCCCAGTAGTAATTTACCTGCCTAAACTCACTGGGAAGAGGACTACGATATCCATATTTAACACAACCTTAACATCTTCAACATATCAAATTTAAATCCCGAAGATTGGAGCATAGGATCGCCCTTCCACTTCTTCAAATCACCAAGGGACGTAACTCCGTTCCAATTCTGCATACTTTAACATGGCGCCAAAATGTGATTCGGAACTAGATAAAGGACACGGATTTACTTCCCATAGAATAAAACGAATTCTAAGAACGGGATCCACTTGTATTTTACATGATAGGTTATTTAATAATTTTACGCTATTTTGATACAGAAAACGTCAACCATATCCTCCTAGTTTTCATGGATTAGGCCGACAAACAGATATCACACATAGAAATAGAGCGGAAATCGCCTTCCACACGACATTGGCCGACATACAAGTTCAGTTTTCTCTCTTCAAACGAAGGTCTGACTGATGCTGAACCTGTTTACAGGAAGACAATTAATTATATTTTTCAGCCATGCAAGTTTGGTATTTTTAACGCCATATATCACAAACAAATGCATCCGTGAATCTGGACTGACCCAGATCTGGGAAAGATTCGGAACTAGGAAATTGTCTGTATAACAAACGAAAGTATAAAGAAGTGGGTATTCGTCTCGTAACTATGGTATAAAATACCGAATCCTGCCAGAATTCGTTTTGGATGCCTGTAAGTAATATATAGCATGGTACAAACTACATACAGTCGTATGCATCCATCTTTAGTAATGGAAACATTCATTATTTGTGAAGAGAGTAAACACGTAAAAGTTAGGAAAAACAACAATAAAAGCTAAATTCCCGCGACAAAAATGAGGGTTCGTGGAGCTCACATCACAATCACGTCACATCCGGTCACGTGACATCCGGGTCAAATGTCACATCCGGTTCACTTCCGGTGACGTAACGTCCGGTCACGGCCCAACAAGAGTGATCGACATTTGCGGTATAGAGTGTGCCCCTTGTTTTCTTCATCTGGAGCTGTAGAACACGATGGTAGGGGTCTTGAGGCCAGGGGTTCAATTTTTTCATGCGCACTGGGCAAGTAGCTCTGAGATGGACGTTTTTGGGTCGAGGTGGATCCCTAGTGGTCCGATTCAATCATTGGATCGTGTGAGGTATCAGTGGGAAGCATTCGTGGGGAAGCGTCAAAGTGGATGGATGTGGGGTGGAATTGACGTTATTCTGCGCATGCACAGTAGACAAAGCTTATTGGAATGGACGTTTTTAGGGTCGCAGTGGGCCAATAATGGCCCGATTGGGCCGTATGAGGCCTTATTTTGAAGCATTCGCAGGGGAGTGAGTCGCCTGTTTTCAACATTCTGCACATGCGCAGATAGGGATTTGGGGGAAAAGGGCATTGCAAGGGAAGTTTTGGGGTCGAGTTGGACCCATAGTGGTCCGAATGGGTTGTGGGCAGTGTTAGTGTGAAGCTCTCGTGTGGGAGCGTCAAACGGAATGGGTGTGGTTGGATCTGACGTATTTCTGAAAAAGGGTATTGGAATGAACGTTCGAGATGTACCCATAGCGGTCCGATTGGGTAGTGGGAGATATTAAAGTGAAGCTCTCATGAAGGACCACCCCACTGAATGGGCGGGTTGTGGGAAGATCGTCTATCTGCGCATGCGCATACCTTGGAATGGTGAAAAATGACACCGGAATGAACGTTTTGGTGTCGGGGTGGACCAGTAATGGGTGTACTGGGTCGTGTGAGATTCCATATTGAGGCGCTCCTACATGCCCATCAAGTCAGATTTAGTTTTAAATACTCTTCGGACATGTCCGTTACGGAATCACAGGGAAATGGACACGATTTTGAGCAGAGTTGTTTATCTAATTCTTTTCAATGGCTTTGTTTTGTTCTGATTAGTCTAACATGCTATCTCATACTAACACACCAGTATACTATATACTTTATACGTAAGGATGATAACATTTGCCTTCTCATAACAAATGACTATTGGGTCATCATACTGGTAAAACTAGTCCGTGACTGAATCACCAGATTACCCCACGGAGTCACAATATCTTCTTGATACATATTCTTTTTTTATAAAGCACTCATTTTCTCTATAGAAATATTCATACAACGAATTTATCAATTTTCATCGAAAATTGAACACTGTGAACTTATTTAATGATATGCAACATTCTACCTTGCTGAATCTAGAATTTCCCGAGTTAGTCAGCTTTATAAATTGTTGGAGATATAACTCGCACATAAAACATGTCTTCTGTGTTAATTGTGTCTTCTCAGCAATTATAGGAAGCGGATAGAAAAAAATCGCACGCTAATATAGTGCCAACGAAAGAATATAGAGTGAATTTTCTGCGAAGAAAAGGTCTGTCTTCAGCTATGTTTGCTTTTCTGTATAATTCATGTTAAATCAGCTCTAAAGCATGTACTTGTCTGGATGCTTTATGACGCTAGTCTAGTAATAAGCAAATGTTGGAAGCAAATTCCCTACCAGTGAATTTTGCCCTTTCACTGAAATGGGAGGGAGAGTGAATTGAGAGCGGGTCAATCGACAACGGACCTACTTATTTGCAGTTTTTTGGTAGCGTGATATGGGAGTAAGTGGGAGCGATTTCCCACGACTAACACACCTAACCTCTATTATGCCATACAAACTTAACCTAACTCGGACACACACACATACACACCTACCCTCACACACACACGCAGACACACATTGTCACCTATCAATGCGCCCACAGCACGCCGAATAGTGATGTCATTCTATTTCAACGGCCCTTAGATCACGTGCACTTCGTTAGATATAATTTGTATATTCCCAGTGATGTTGCGCACACACTCTGAGCTGGCACTCCGTTCGTCTCTCAGCGAGACAGGCGCTGTGGAAACAATTCAACATTGGGGAACCAAATCGGAGATACGACCGGGAGATGGGGTTCCATCCCACGAAGTGGAGTGTCCGGTGGTGCTCAGCCGGGAAATGTTGAAATTTACTCTTCACTTCGAGCACTTTGGCGCATTTTCAGAGAATATTTTAGGTGACACAATTTCCTTTCTAACTCTTTCAAAAAGACAAAAAAATCTCCCTCGAATATTGGTATTCCGACGAAACCATCTTCTCGTCATTTTAACGGTCAAAAGTAGTACAGTGGGTGCGGTGGAGACGTTCAAGAAAGGGTTTCTTTGGGAGGGGGCAAAACAGTAAACCAACATTACTACCCCATGTGGTGGTAATCATAAGCTGCATGTTCGGATGAAATGGGGGCCAGTCGTTTAAGCGTGCATTTTCCGTTTTCAGCTCTTGGTTCCTATTTTATTCGAATGAGTAGATACGAAGAAAACATTTGTTGAACTACACCATACATCTAAACATCAAGCGTATGAATTGAGTAGCCAATTCTGTTAACTGTACTGGGCTAATTTTTTTCAGGCACACGTGTACAGTGATTCCATTCTCAAGTATTTGAGGTCTGACAATGGGATCTCCATCAACCTGCATTCAGTTCCTGGTGGGAACATATTGGATGTCAGTGAAGGTATACCAACATTTAATGTTTCAATCTTAAGTCATCATAACGGCGTTTAAATGGACTGTTCGACAGGGGGTCATTTCTAGAAATATATATTTAATGAGTATCGGTCCTATTCCATACTCCGTATGAGACACGAGGAAGATAACAAAAAAAAAATAAATGAAATAAATCATACTTACATTGGACTGTCAGTTGGGCTGCTCCCAGATAGTTGGCGACAAAAAAAAGATAACGAGGTATTTCTGGTAACCCTTGAAATTGTTTGTAAACTAATAATGTAAATAATGAATTAGGAAAACTGTTTCGCCTTTTACAGGTATGATTTGATGCCTTTACTCCAGGCTGTCAATCTAAAACTTGGGAATATGGCGTCTGACAACAACATTCATTACATATCATGGGACGATATATTTGGCCAAACTGATGACC
Source organism: Hanleya hanleyi (assembly GCA_036873755.1). Lineage (NCBI taxonomy): Eukaryota > Metazoa > Mollusca > Polyplacophora > Lepidopleurida > Hanleyidae > Hanleya > Hanleya hanleyi. The sequence continues at coordinate 32,199 of JAVTVY010001366.1, forward strand.
TATTCAGGTATATTCGTTTAACAAATCCTTTCTGGTTCACCCCGCTCGTCGGCATGCAGGGTATGGTAATTCAGCCCTCGACGGATTTGCTCACTATATATATTTTATACCGTTAGAATAATTATTACATCACGTCAAATGCTCCTTCATTATCAGTTCACTGTCTATATAGAAAACTCACCCAGACGCAATCATCTTTGGCTAAGGGTACAATGGAATCACAGCAACAGAACAACAGAAGACCATTTGTTTATGCCAGGAGAACAATGACAAATGAGCGAATATGTAAATGAAATGATTTCGAAAAAGAAATAAGAAGCTAGTCGTCAGCGGGATTCAAACCGAACATCCCTTCCAGACGTTCCATGTGAATTAAAGCCATGGGTTATCCCTGAGATGACCAACCATCACTCTCGGTGTTGCAAAGTACACAACAGGCTTGATAATGAAGAAATTATTATTTGGTATGGCTTATTGCTCACCGAGAGAGAGGGGGTGGGACAATTCACCCATGGACAGTAATAGCTCAGTCGATAGAGCCTCGTCTCGTTTACCCGGGTTCTTGGGTTGGAATCCCGTTCACGATCAGTTTATTCCTTCTCTCTCAAAAATGATTTCTTGACATAACTGTATCCGTTATCATGCAAAGAGGTGTTTGTCATCTTTACTCCGGCCCTTTCTCACTGTCCTTGTGCTGTACCCGACTCTGTGCTTCTTTTCTTTCTCTTTGTGTAGCTCCCGATCCGGTGCTCCCGTTCTCAATGTCCTTTAGCCGCTCCCCTCTCTGTGTTCCCTCTCCCTAGCTGTGCAACTCCCGCTTCTGTGCTTCTTTTCTCTCTTCTTGTGTAGTTCCAGCCTGTGCTTCCTCTCCCTGTGCTGCACAAGCCTCTGTGCTCCCTCTCCCTGTGCTGCACCAGCCTCTGTGCTCCCTCTCCCTGTGCTGCACCAGCCTCTGTGCTCCCTCTCCCTGTGCTGCACAAGCCTCTGTGCTCCCTCTCCCTGTGCTGCACCAGCCTCTGTGCTCCCTCTCCCTGTGCTGCACCAGCCTCTGTGCTCCCTCTCCCTGTGCTGCACCAGCCTCTGTGCTCCCTCTCCCTGTGCTGCACCAGCCTCTGTGCTCCCTCTCCCTGTGCTGCACCTGCCTCTGTGCTCCCTCTCCCTGTGCTGCACCAGCCTCTGTGCTCCCTCTCCCTGTGCTGCACCAGCCTCTGTGCTCCCTCTTCCTGTGCTGCACCTGCCTCTGTGCTCCCTCTCCCTGTGCTGCACCAGCCTCTACTCCCTCTCCCTGTGCTGCACCTGCCTCTGTGCTTGCTTTCTCTGCTTCATCTCCTTCCATCCCCCGCATCCCCCTTTGCACTCTGTTTCGTGTACCCTGCCCCCACCCAGTAGAATTATATTGATTTGTAGATTTATGTGATAACAGAATTAGTTCGCTGTAATATAAAATATAATTGCTTAATGTAAATATTATTTGAGAAAGTATATCAAAAGATATGTCATCGCTACAGTAATACTGCATAACAATATGTTACCTTGTATTTGTACATAGCTTACAGTTTTGCTAGATTCGTTCATGAATTATTTGCCGAATGTATCCAATATGTATGTCATTTCGCATAATAAAAATAAAGATAGTAGTATATCCACAATGATGAAGCCAAGTACAGGTTTATGTACAGTTTGATCGGCTCATCCATATAATACCCCTACATGTGTCACATTTACAACATGAGGACAAGAAGACAGATAGACCACTTTAAAAAAAACTTACCTGTTATCATCTAGTCTGATGTTAAATGATAATACCCGGTCTATTTCAATTGAGGTCACAGCACGATAAACCCATGGGCCTCAGACTCGTTGCCGTTGTTAATTGATTAATTATGTTGATTGGGGGGGGGGGCGAGGTAGTGAAGAAAAGTATACCGACCTGGACCTCCCCCATCCGTGAATCAACACAACCAATTACTATAACGAGCCCCTGTGATATAGACACTCAGTCATCAAACCTAATGACTTTATCATGATGAGGCGAAGTACAGATGGAATAAATGCGTGAAATTCAATGATTACTGCCATAGGAAACGCAGCATCTGAAACATTATACAAGTGACATTTTTGAGGGGGCGTGAAGCGGTAATTTTGAACTATAGCATTTCACATAGTTGGTAAATAACACTAAAACAAGAAAGATATATATTGCCCGTGTAATACTTAAAATATTCTCAGAATTTTAGTAATCTATAAAGACGACCGCCGAAAAACTGTGTTTATGTATGCCAAGTTCACTGTCCAAGCTGACCTATAGATTTTGGATTCCACAAAAAAACAAACAAAAAACGTAGGGATGTTATATGAGTGGGAATATGATTAAACATGTAAATAGGTAATTGGCATGCTGAGTGGAACCATTGTAAAACCCTGCTGTAATTGTGGATTATTGTATCATAGCGTCATTGGGCACCGGCATGGTTTTTCACAAACGCTGTATACAAAAGAAAAGGCACTGATAACAGAGCCCTTGGGAGGTAACGGAAGATACACATTTACTCAAACACTTGATACGGTTCGAATAAATATGTGTGATATTGTTCTTGAATATTGTGAAAATAAAGATTTTGAAAGCGACAATTATGATGTTTATTCTAAGTTAGTGACAATGAGTAAAATAAGATTTATTTCTCTGCGATTATATTTGGATATGATTTTAATAAGATTGATTTTTCTATACAGATATTTAACTTCCGTTACTCTAGCAATAGGCCTATCGATACAGAAATATTGGTATTCATGACGTTGATACAGATATAGATTATGAGTGATTTATTTGATTTGTATGCCACGACTTTGATAACACCCATGCATCTGACACCTATCTCCATATTGCAGGTGTGTATACTCCATAGCTTCGACGAACAATAACTTGGGATGATATGAGACATGAATCCATACGTAACGAACCCAAGAAATATATAATATCATCACGAGTATGATGGATTCGTAACATGAAAATATTAGCTTATAAATGTAGAAACAGAATCAAAATACTGCTAAAACATGTGAAATGTATAAGAGTAAGATGCTAACTATCACATCGATTTTTTTATTTCGGCCTGCATAATAGTTAATAGGCATAAGACATAACAGTTACGTAGCCCATATGTTCTTCAATTGATCAAACCAATTTCTATACGTTTTCACTTTGAACCTGGGAAGTTCGACGTGCGAATGTAAAAACTGGTTTGGTGTAATGGAGATGATGTGATATTGTTTCAAATTAAATATTTTTTTAAGTGACGACATGCTGACTTTTTGGGGGTGGTGGGGCAAAACG